>LUGF01053281.1:134339-181221 GCA_001625245.1 Calycopis cecrops
GAACGTTATAGTTCGCTCGCATCTTTTAGGAACTATAAAATTCATGATGCCTCGCACAGACCACGCCGCCCTAGCCTATATCATACAAACAACGCGATATACCCTACGATACGGAACTACAACGAATAAAATTAATTCATTTTATTTACACCGTGTGAACTATTCACAAATATGGACACAAATAAACAAATCTAATTGAAAGTTAAGCTAACTCGAATAGAAGTTTATTAAGACGATATTTAATTTAAATTTGTGTTAAGATTTACCCTACCATTTAGAATATAGGGAGTTCTGGGGCGCCGCCATGCGACGGTGCAAGGAACTACGTCGTCTTCGTACTTTAACTATACATTATACCTATAAAACGTTCTCCAGTACTGTTGTTGCAACTGTACTCTGTGATAACGATGAATATCACGACCATCCAATAAATGGCTCTCTATAAGCTTATAGAGATTCAGTGAGTATGGCTTACTTATAGATGTGGTATACGCAACGTTATCACTTGTAGAGAAGGAACTAAAATCTAGTATCACAATATTGGGCTCCGATGCCTCGTAGAGCTGGATTACTGCTCGAAGGAGCGAACGACTCGAGTGGATTCACCACAAGCCATACAGCGTTGACAACTCGAAGCAAGTAGATAAAATCTACACTACGACGTCTTATCGCTCAAAGCTTATTCGTTGGGTTAGTTGAGGCCCTCAATGTTTCGTCGGAGTTCACTCAAAGAGGGATAGTAGATCCTCCGAGGAGGGCGCGCGAGGCGGATGCGATCCAGCCGACGAGGACGACGATGGCGGAGTCGCTAGCAGCTCGCCGAGAGCCGGCGCATCCAGGTACGACAGCAGCTCCATGGGATCTACGCTCGTCTCCGGGAGTAACTGTAATGAGAAGTAATTATTAGGAATTAAACTATATACTAGAGACATAAAAATTGAGAAACAATAAACCTTATTGGTCGAATATAAATATTTCTCGACAATCGAGCACTTCATGGCTTCAACACCGAAGGCGACGACCTTGTCCGCTCTACGAGGAGGATTTTAGATGCCACGCCCTTTGTCAAGACAGACTTGACTTATACGGCCAGACGTGGCCTTGAAACATTTCTCCCATTTGTACCAGAGCCATTGAGTTCGTCCAAAGCAGATTCGTTACTTACTAAGTATTATAGAAGCCAACTGAAGGCTTAAAATATTGTACCCTTTTCGCCATCATCGTTAAATATCTTAGATATTTGATGGTTATTCGATGCTATAATATTCGATACTCACGTTAAGATTATCGGTGCCCTCGCCATCGATGACAGCGGCCGGGTCGAAGTTGAGATCAGCGGGTATGTCCACGTCGGTGAGCGGGTGGTGGTCTACAGAGGGCGGGCCGGGCGTGTGGCCGGGCGTGTGCGACGAGCCCGGCGTGTGCGCTCCGCCGCCGCCCGGCGTGTGCGCCGACCCGGGCGTGTGCGGCGTGTGGGGCGTGTGCGGCATCTGAAATACACGCGCTTATGAAATTCTGCATCATCTACTTACGAACAACTGCTATACTCATAAGCTTCTTACATAATGTTTTTGTAAATTTTGGCCGAATTTTACTAGGGCCTATTCGCATATTATATATTGTCGTTACGCGATGGCTATGTGTTTCGCGTTTGAGAATCCGATACCCCATTCGATATATGGGGAAAAAGAAGTTAATGTGTCTACTTGTGTGTATATTTGAGGGCGTCCATCTCGATAAAAAAACACCAATAGTCACCAAAAGTCTCGGTCTGTGTCCATATGATGTTAATGACAAAATCTAAATCATGGAATGGCATCAAAATTTCTAGCATTTAAGAAATACCTTGACTTTAATTATATTTATTCCACTTATGCTCACCTGTTCATTGAGACTCTTCTCCATCGCATTAAGTGGGTCCAAGGAATTAACGCTGTCATTCAAATGCGATAAAGGACCGTTGCCTGCAAACTCATTGCTTCCGGGGCCGTTGTTCATACCAAAGTCATAGTTTTGGTTGTTTGAGCCCGAGTTGCGGTTCTGTCCTTGGTTGTACGAAGATATCATGGATCCGCTGGCAATTGTGTTCATGTCTGGAGGTAAATATGGCGACAGGGCTTGGTTCATGTCCCAGTTGTTCATTGTTGGCATATTCATCGATCCTGGTGACACAGCTTTGCTCCTCTTGCCACTGTGGTCGTTACTGTTATCGTCTTCTTGCTGTAAACGATTGAAACACTTATTAGTTACTTCTAACTTGCTCGTGACATTTATTCATTGTACTGATTTAATTGTGAATAACTTGAGTTGGTAAAAAAGGTACTCTTACTTACCTTAATTCCAGCATTTGGAGACATCTTTGTAGCCTTCCAGTTTGCACCACTATCGATTGTCACTTCTTCCACGTCAGAACTGTTTAGGGTATTCAAAATACCCCACATATACTGATCAACCTCTAGGCCTTCGAGTTGCGCTGGTTTGCTAAAAAAATAATAGGATTTAAAATTTTTGAATCGGTTACAGGAAAAAAATGTCTGATGTTATCGATTAGACACTAGTCAAAGGAAAACAAATTTTGTGCTAAATCTTTTTAATCTTTGATCTTATTGGCGTTCAGATTTTGCTCTAATAACTGTGCTCATAAACCTTTACGGATATTAATATTTGTTACTTACTTGCAAACAGGACATCGCCACGAGCCCCTCTCGCAGTTTAGTTGTAAGTACGATTCTAAGTCGAAACACTGTATGTGTTTACATTCATGCCCTCGCGCTGGTAATGTTATCTTCTTAAAAGTAATTGGACACTTGAGTGAAACCTTAAGGGCGGTTTGTTCCACGCTATCCCTGTCGTTGGGGTTGTTAGAGTTGTTGTTTCCGTTAGGCGGCGTTTGATTAAAGTTCATTTTAATTTTCGCGATGCAATGGTCGGCGGTGAGCAATCGCTTTCGTAGAAGTCCTTGCAATACGCTCCTGACGCTCGGCCGATGTACTAATTGCAGGACGAAAAGATGAGACTGCAAAATAAAGACAACAATTTTAGCTTGCTATCAATCTAAGATTTGTTTGAAATTAAAGAATATACCCAGTGATCATCTAAAGGATTTACAGATTTTGGTCGGCAATAATCAAAACGTTCTAGTCATTATTGGACATCACAAAAGCGAAGCTATTTACTTAGACTAAAAGATGTTAAGATACTTACACAACAACAGGCGGAGACGGTTATTTGTATAGTGTTCCTGCCAGGCTGGCACACTTCTTTCAGGTACAATGGTTTGTGTGACGTTTTATTTTCGCCTCTGTCGATCACAAGCGGCGTGGCATTCACCGAGACTTGCACGCTCGCCGGCCAGTTTGTGTTCATTTGCCGATCCTCGTGGTGGAAGCATTTCAGTTGCAGCTCAAGATCCGATCTGTTGGCATACAAGTGATATTTTGCTGATAGGTTTCTCGAAGTTTATTATTTCATACATATGCAAATGTTACTAATTATTACAGTCTTAACTGATTACATCATTCATTATTTGGTATTTTCCTTTCATCATATTATTTTATAGTCACCAAATGAATAACTCATTAAAATGAGTAATTGTAATTTATTCTAAAATAAATTGAATTTAGTCGCAACAGATTATTTAACGAATAATATTTATTACTATTTACCTCCAAATTAATGTCGAGTGGACTGTCGGTTTCAATTGGAATACATGGTTGCTAACTGCTAAATTATGTTCTAATCTAAACGGCGGCAATATAATGCCATCTCGTACAGGGAATGTTAACCGGAGCTCGTCATCTGAAAACAAAGGCGTCAGTCAATATTTGTTTACTTTCATTGTATTTAATCATTTCTAATGGTCTTTGGTTTTACTTACTTTGTTGCATGCTCACAGGCGGCTTAAGGTCGTTGAAGTGCGGCTTTACATCAGCGTTAGGACTGATGTACGGAGGCATGCTGGCTGGAGTTAGAGGCGGCGTGGGATTTCCTGGCACCGGACTATGTTGATAGCTCATGTTCGTCCTCATAGCGACTTCTTGTGCGAATTGCCCACTGTACTGCCCGCTGTATTGCGCGTTTCCGGCTTGGTGCTGCGTAAATTGGTTGGGTACGCCACCATTGAAGTATTGGCCTTGGTTCGAATAAGGCGGCGTCGACTGTCGCATCGTCCCTCTTATTGTAGCTCCAAAGTTACCACTGGGGCCTAAAGGTTGCTGAGGAGGATATTGGCCCTGGAAGCCGGGTCGGCCTCCATACCCAGTGGGATATTGACCCGGTCCAAATCCAGGCTGCCCGCCCATATACTGCGCTTTTCGCGTGCCCATCAACATTGTGCCCGAAGGATATGGCGTGTGCCGCCTCTGATATCCGGGACCCATCTTGGCTGAGCCGCCCATTTGCGCAGGGCCCATTTGCGAAGACATCATGTTCGCATGCATGCCCATGTTAGCCATTTGTGCCATAGGATTCATGCCATTCATTGCCGCATTGGACATCTGTCCCATGCCGGTCATACCATTCATACCACCATTACCACCCATCCCCATCCCTGTCATCGAGGAATTATGACTGCGCTGCTGACCGTAGCCATTCATTGCGTTATATTGGGGATTTCCCATAGTCATATTGTTCTGCATCTGAAAAAGAGAAAAAAATAATTAAACTTATGAAGATCGCTAACGATCATTTTTGAACTAATCCTGTTTTTTGTTTTATTTTGTCGTTTGTTTCCAAGAAGATCGTCTTATATCGTAAATATTCAATTCGTAGTAACGATAACATCTCGAATAACTTTATATGCATTTCTTCGTTGTTGCTTTTTGCACAAGTTCTTGTTATGATATTTTTAAGAGCGTAGGCGGTAGTCGCCTTGCTTGCGGTTCCTAAGCCCAGATTCGGACTTGAGGTATGAAGTTGAAACTAACGCGACCGCGTGGTCTCTTTTCACATATATTTACGGGAGTGAGTAGTCACCAAAAGGCTCCAAATGCTTGCTCCCTTATTTTTGCAATTAATAAGCGTGACTCATGCGCAGCAAAAGTCATTTATTTTATCTTCCACTCCGGTTACTGATCTCTCTAAGACCAGTCCCCTCCTCTGATTCCCCTTCAACTTCCACGTTTCCTTCCTACGCTTTTTGTAATTACCTGTGAGAAGGGCTGCGAGTCCTGCATCGCGGCCGTGGTGGCCGCGGCTACCATCGCGGCGGTGGCGCCGAACTGCGCGTTCTCGCCGCCGCCGCTCATCGCGCCCGTACCGCCGGCGCACCCATAGCCGCTGGCGAACAATGTTACTGATAAGACCTTTGCAACTTCCAGTACGATTTTTACTACTTTAGATCCAAGCCAAAACTGATTCTACCGCGGCAGTCCTCTTGTGACGGCAGGGACGTAAAGGAAATATTGGGAATATAAGAGGTTCAATTGATCACGATAGAATCCATTTCAGTGGCATGACACAGTGGGTGAGATTCGCATATATTAACGAAAGCAATATGTTATATTCTTTAAAATTCTAATATAAGCTAGAAGCGAACGTCACATGTAATCTGACGTTTGGTAATTGATCATCCTTTTAATATGCACACATCGGCAGTTATCTAAGTCGTCTGTGAAGGCAAATATTCTTTTTGTTTCGATTACTACTGAAGTACAATTTGTTCTAGGTATTTTTAGATAAACTATATAGGCACTAGTTTTACGAAATAAGTTTTTAAGTGTGTTAAATCAAATATCAGGTCTGATATTGTAATTGACTAGATTTGATTTTTACCTTCAGTTCTATTATTTTTACTTTTAATAAAAATTCTAAATCTATTAACCTTTGATTTTTTAGAGCTAAGTTTCACTTCGAAATCAGCTAACTGACAAATACATAAAGTACGCTACGATTTTGGCTTTCGCTAAATTTGGCGCAAATTTACGACATTGAAGACGCAACTCGACTGACTAAAGGAGCACAGTACACAGCATTACTAACGTAACATTTTGATTTAATAAATAAAAATATCAATGCATGTTACGCAACGGCCTTAGCCGTTAGTTACGTACATGGTTCGTATTAAAATATGAAATATGTATGTAATTTCAATACATTTTATTTCACTCGAAGATACGAGTTTCTATTCTATTGCAAGTGGCCTTGCAGTGAACATTACACATTCCACACGTTAACACGTCGATTATTAATAAACACAGACTCAATATTCAACCCAAATTTTATCGACACAAGATCTTTTTTATCGCCAGCCGAGATTTTATTATTTTATGAACAATGAGAGAAAAAATCAATATGGTCGTGTATAGTGAGTGACGCGTTGTTACCCCTGTGTTTCTCTCGGGATGTTTGGTTTTTTTGTATGGCGCCGGAGTGGGAGACCGATTCATGTGAACTGCTTTTGGGGCGAATTCCCGAGCCTTCCCGAAGCCCTTTCTAATAATTCCCATTCGACAAATGCCCGACAAACACTCGCACGGGCTACCCATTGTTGCTCGCGTATCAGTTAGTGAACAATATTGTTATGAAAATTTTATAACTCACGCACACATTCATAATGCGGCTGACAAAATGACGGTAAATATTTCGTACCCTTTTGTGACAATTTTGAAAATAACGTTCGAAATCATGTCATTTAAGGAAATCGATACGTTATGATTCATTTTAAACATATAAATACTAATGTTGTATGTATATGTAATCAATGATCATCAATTACTTTGTTTTGAATCATAATCAACGTTGTAAAAACATATACTACAAATCGGTAACAAATTTTGGTAGTAACGTAATTGCCACTAAAGTTCTAAAGCAAATAAACATCTTAACTGATACTAAGTAGTGTCGACAAGCAATAAATACACGAGCTAACAGCGCTCGAGTCGCATCGCATTCATCGATGCTACGGATGATTTACAAGGGTCCTTTCTTAGGTAAACTCGGCCCGACCTACACTTCTTTTTATAGTTTTGCCTGAACCTTTTTCCTTTATGCCGACCATGTACACCTCACAAAAAATGTGTTCTGCATCCTGGTGCGCTTTTTGTTATGGTGATACCACATCCGAATAATTACTTACGTTCACTTCAAAATATTTGGAATTATGAATGTAAAGGACCCTTGATGGCATTCCTTCATTCGAGTGTTCTTGTTTGATTCATGAGATGATGAGCGGTCTCGAAGTCGCTAAATTATCAAATGCGAGATGATACAATTTTAAATCTTGCATTTTTGTATACACTGGAAGATGTTTGGCATACTATCGGGAGATGTACGTGTAGCGCGTAGGTATTTTGATACATAGGTTGCCGTTAATTTTAGATTGTTGCGCAGACGTGGTGAATTCTTAGCTAATTGGCAATGAAGATAATCACGTGTTGAATTAATTTCTTTAAAGAAATGTAGCACTCGGTTACCATGTTATTATTAAATACCTGAGGTGAGGCGTGCTCTGGCGCTTTCTTTAACATTTGAAAATTATTTCTCGAATTGTTGGATGTGATTTTAGATTTGTTTGTTTTTAATTAACAAATCACTGCGGCAGATCGTAATCGCAACTCCATTAGGCGTTTTAATAAAACAGTGTTAAATATTGTATTAATTGTTAGTCTTGTGTAGATTACTATCGACGTAGCGTGAAGCCGTGGCGTGTTCCGCCCTTGAGTTTCGACGACAGTTGGTCACCCCCGTTTAAATGCCACTTCACATTGTGGCTTGTGTGCACATTGCAGGCATATAATAGCATTAACGTTTTGATATTTTTCGATCGATAATGATGTTGCCAGTGACGAGGCAGACACGATAAGCAATCGCGGTTAAATTTTTAAAATGGAATGTTGGTTTACATGTTTATAGTATTATTAATAATAATTTTATTTCAATAGGGTACAAATCTGCTTTTAGCATATCGTAATATTTTACTGCAGGTATTTTATTTAATATATATATTTTTATTTACCTTATATTTTATTTTAACTTGGGTATAAAATATAGCTGTTTTAAGCGTTGATTGAGATTTTGGATGGGATTAGAGTATTTGATAAACAAATTGTTTTTGTCAAGGTAATAGTGCATCGACAGCAGGTCTATTTACGATTTAAGAACTTCTGTTTATAGAAGCCAACGCTTTCTTTTATTGGGTTATTTGATAGTGTCACGAGTATTAAATATTTTTTGTTTATTGACGCCTGCATCGGGAATGAATCATGGTTCAAGAAGCAAATTCCGGGGGCTACAAATGGAGGCGATCATTCTGGGGTGAATGCGACACAATGAGCGGAAAGGGTCGACTTGCCAGTCGCTGCTTAGGGTAAGTAGGGCCGCGTCAATATGGGGTTTTATTACGACGCGTCAGATAATTTGTTTCTCTCTAACAAAAATACGGCCATTTAAAAACGTAATTGTATGAAATTGATGTATTCTTCTCTACGTAATGCGATGAGAAAGTATCGTTGAACGTAAACTGTCTCTCTCCAAAGCGTTCAGATTCAGTTTCCCACGCCTACTTAACTACGATACTAAATTTATCAACTCTACATTAGGCCAGCTGAACTTTAATACAACGTTTTTATATTTTATTTGTATTTTATATTTTGATTTAGATATTCAATTTGTTTTGCATAAATCAATCAACATTTTAAATTGTAAGGTGAACAAAGCCGTTGCGTATCCAACAAGCACCTGTCTGGTTTTTTTTCGTCAGCAGCTTATATGTAAATACCAAAAGCCCAAACGGTTTTAGAATTAATTGCCATGAAAATAAAACGTTAATGAAATTTAAAAACGAACGATAACGCGGTGAAAATATTTTTTAATGAGCGATGTGCTCAGTGTGTTAATGTTTTGTTTGTTTGTGTTTATTGTGTGAGTTAAAGTGCAGTCACCGCTTGCATTCCCATTGCGCGGTTGGCTGTGTGTGTGGGTTCAAGAGTGTGCGTGATCTACACTGGTGTGCGCAACGTATGGCTGTGTGTGTATTGGGTGCCGAAAGCGTTTGTGCGTGTGAATGGAGGAGCACATTTCATTTCTTTCATTATAATTGCAGCGATGCGTACCGCTCGCATATTTAGTTACCGACATGAAACCCTTCGATTATCGATTTGCACTTTCAAATTAATGCGAAAAATTTCATTAATTCCACAGATCGATATTCCACCTGAAACAAAACGCTGCGTGCCATTTGACGTAAATGGTATATTTTCGATTTTATTGCTTGTTAACCGCGATAAGCCTAGTACAGGTACACGAGTCACGTTTCACAGTTCTGGTTAAATGTAAACAAACTTGTTTCGGATAAGATAAAGATGTTAGGACATTTAAATACGCTGTTTTCATTTATAGTAAAAATTTATATGTATTTATGGCGGTCGGGAAATAAATTGTAAAAGTGTTTGTAGTACTTACGTTGGCGCGTTGACTCTGTAGCCTATGGTCTCTTGTAGGAGGTGCCTTTTTCCAGGATCGGGAGCTTGTGCTCCCACGTAGTTGAAGTTTGCCCCCGCGTACCCAGCCGTATTACCAGAGGTCGCCGTCCTGTTGTCTCAACGCACCCCCTGAAACACGACGAACCTCGTTCTAATATATCCTCCACTAATCCACGTCAAACTTCGCGTCAACAAATCTGTTTCGTGTCAAGTCGCTCGAGCAAACGCACAAGTTTCTGTTATCGTTTGATGGCCGTTTCGATCAAGGTGATCACCGTATCGTCAACATTACGAACCGTTCATCGTTGCTCCCAGCATAATTTTGCAACGTCATAACTTGACAATTTTTTTCTATCACTTTTACGCGAGTTTATATTTTTTGTTGATCGTCACGATCGCAAAATATTTTTTTGGAAACTATTTATTTAATATTTATTATTTTCTCATGTAATATTAAAAAAAAAATTGCTACGATGAACGTTTCGAAAGTTTAAAAAAATCTTGAAATTTCTTCGTAGCAGACTCTACGGTGTTCGTAGCTCCTCTTGATTGTAGCTAATATTTTTTACGGCCTTTTAGCTACCCTACATTTGTTTATAAATTTATTTTATATTTTCATGAATCTCAACACACCTGAATCTAAACTTTTTCTAATTTTCTGTTTAACATTTGCACCTAATGTCCATTGATGTAACAATTCACTCGTCAGTTCACCAATTTTTTTCTTCCAAGTAAAATCCAAATTTGTAAATTGCAATCCTTTTTATTGTGGTTTCACTGCACTTAGTTTTATAATCCGTGTGTAAAATCAAAATATCACTTCACAGTTCAACAGAGCATCCAAAAAATCCAATTGTGCCTATTTTTCTCAGTCACTTTTTCTAATATTTGATAATAAATAAATTATTATCGTACACTCACAGGTCCGATTTTAAATTCACCAAAACATCATAGACGTGGTTCACGAACGTCGTCAACGACATCACTAACGTGAAACGACCAAGCGTTCGACCGTCAAAGGTAACACTGGCTAGCGAGCCGGCGACGGTGAGTGAGAGGTTGCGTCGCGGGGCGTCCCACCCCGCGCGAGGTTGCCAGCTCGACGCGATAAAGTGGCGCACCCCCGCGTCCCCCCCTGCTCGACGTCTCGGCACTCGGTGCTCGGTTTAGTTCGGGTGCCATCGTCATCAATTCGGTTCCCTAGTCCCTACCCCACCTTGCGTACTCGACGTTTCATTTCACGTAACGGTCCTCAATCGAGCGCGATACTGCGCGTATTGTGGTCGTGGTATTTCGCCGTTTGATGCTCCATTTATTAATTATGTACAATGATTACACTAGGTCATCGATTTACTTGGCATACCCATGTTTAAATATGCGTAATTAACTATCAAACTAAACAAACATGCTCGTTTCACTTATTCAATACATTTATTTATGCATTCTGTAATTTTTTGTACCTGATCATGTGTCCAAAAAGTGCCTAAAGAGGCAATCAGAAAGCGTCTGTCTGCATCGAGGCATAATAATTACAGCAATAAACAATGGTCTTGGTCGCTACTCGCTACCTGCTCGGCGGTAGAGGACAAGTGACTCGTCCTACGTCCTTGCCTCGCCGTCACAGTGCATATATTTCGCGCACGTCTTCGAGCAACTTGTTGATTTATTTATGTCGCCGTT
Organism: Calycopis cecrops; assembly: GCA_001625245.1. Classification (NCBI taxonomy): domain Eukaryota; kingdom Metazoa; phylum Arthropoda; class Insecta; order Lepidoptera; family Lycaenidae; genus Calycopis; species Calycopis cecrops. Next base: position 145,439 of record LUGF01053281.1, read on the forward strand.
GATGTTTCTACGTCTTTACGGCATTTACATTATTGCATTATCTGTATAAATTCTATGAGAACAAAAGGCGAACGAAATAACCTTCAGAAATTGTTTCTAAATAAGTCACTAGCCCCAATACGAATTTAGTACCGAAGTTGTTTACGTGTAAATACAATTTAATTAAAAAGTACGTTTGATATGGGCTGCGAAGATAATATTCAATAAAAGTAATAATGAACTACGATAAAAGTGTATTTGCTTAGTCGTGCGTCAAACAAGCGATCAAAACAGTCATCGTTATGCTATATTTTTCGTCGGCGGCAGCCTGCAGTGTCGACTGGAAAGTCGGGAAAGAAGCGGTTGCGTACGCGCAACTGTTTCGTCCGCGTTCCGATACACCCAGCCACACGAGTTCATTCACAAAAATAACATTATACTTTAACAAATACGGCCAAGCGCGAGTGGGATATTAAAAAATATTCAAAACTAATTTCTTGTTTTGTGAAAGCAATATTTTAGGATAGTTCTTATTTATATTAAGCTGAGATTTTTGTTTAAATATAATATATTTATAAGTAATTTAATAAAGCCGAACTAAGTATGGATTAAGAATGTTTTAAATATTTCAAAAAATATTTTTCATTTTTGAAATTGGCAACAATGCGTTTTTTAGTTTATTGTTGACAAACATCACTCTCATTCTCATGTTAATGTTTTCTGTATTGTTTTCAAAATCCAAATTTTGATGGAAATTTATTTGACCTTTCCTAAATGTAGTTCAGTAGAAAGTAATGTTATAATATTTGTGACACCGCTACTAGTATATCAACAACATATGTGAATAATTATTACGTAATTCAATAACAAAGAATAAATAGGTACCTAATACAAGTAGTGTTACGCTTTAGCGCGATTTTGTCGCTTGCGTCTTTTGGGCATTTGTCACTTTAGAGCAGTGGTTCTCAAACTTTTTTGATGGCGGAACACTTTTGAAGAGAGAAATTTTTGACGGACCCAAAATAAAAAAAAGTTATGTGCATTCTTTAATTTCTATCGATTCTCTGAATCAGGACATGATGGATGATGGATAGTATTTTTTTCTCATTATTCGTATTTTCTCGCGGAACCCCCACAAAGGCTTTGCGGAACCCTGGGGTTCCGCGGAACACACTTTGAGTATGGCTGCTTTAGAGTTATGTTTGTTCTTGAGGAGTAAACACCAATAGCGATACGCAGTTGACGCGCTTTTTTTTGTCTATGATTTAAGATTCTTGATACTTGTTTCAAAAGTATATATGCTCGGATTTTTTTGAAAAATATTTTACTTTTATAAATATAACTAGCTGCGCCCCGCGGTTTCACCCGCGTAACTTTCGACCCCGTGGGAATATCGGGATGAATTGAGGCCGATTCTCAGACCTACTCAATATGCTCACAAAATTTCATGAGAATCGGTCAAGCCGTTTCGGAGGAGTATGGCAACGAAATCTGTGACACGAGAATTTTATATATGTTCGAAATTCAGAATTAAACGTTTGCCTATGGCGTTACTTGACGCTATGTATTTCATAACATTATGTCACACAGCCAGGTAATTTTAGATTAGATAGTACTGAATAAAAGCTTAAATACTATATAGCATAAATAGGATTTATCTACTTATACTAAGAGATATGTGCAGCATATTGATGATCATTAAAAGATCATATTAACATACAGGATCAACTTAAGAGATGTCACCACCATTGTTAAACTTGAGCCAATAGTTGTTTGACTCAATTGGCACCTGCAAAGAGGATTTTTTTTTTATAATAAAAGTGGGCAAACGAGCAGTCGGAGCCAATTTCATGACTCCAAACGCCCATAGACATCCGCATAACCGCAAATGCGTTGACCTCCTTCCTCTTCTACCCCTCCATTGGTCATTGGAATCATGATGATAATTATGAATCAAGAAATGAATCCTATTGAATTAGGATAAGTATTTTTATGAAGGTGACTTGAACTCGATACCGATTGCCTAATACGTAGTAGAATTAGCGAGGTCAACGTGGCGCAGGAAGTAGGAACTGTATATCAGACGAAAATAACAGTCTATAATGTATTGAGATCATGGATTTTCTTTACCGCCTTCTTGGTTTGACGTATGACTTCATCATTAGCAGCGCCGGATTAAGTTTTGGCGGGACCTGGGGCCTTTCAGTTAAGGGCCCCTTTTGTGTGTACAAAAATGATCTTAAGACCCTTAAGCCTGGTGTACTGGTCTGCAGCTTTCCTAAGCCCTTACCAGGATCCGCCGCTGGTCATTAACAAGGCTTCTCCTTGTTCCCTCTCGCTGCTCTCCCTCTCCTCTTTCCTCTAACCTCTTTCGCTGAACTTAGCCAAGTTCAACAAGTGTCGATCGATCTTTACTTAATTACCTGAACCAGATTCTTCAGTACCGTAAATATATCATTAGAAAGAAGGAAGAATCCAAATATTAATTCGTCGTTCTTGCCTACTTACGGTCTTTTCCGACCATTCCGGCATTATCTCGCCACTGTTGTTACGCGCCTGAACTTACGGAGCTGAGCCTGAAAGATACCAGCTCCTCAACGCAAGTTACTCCGTCCTTACTGAGGTATCAATATTGACCCTATGAGGCACATTGCGTGCAACCAATTAATTCGTTGCAAAGAACTATTGTTATAGTTTTCGAGATATTGAGAGACTGAGACTTTTTAATAGTATAAAGAGGCAAATGAGGGATCGGTGCCATTTTCATGACATCCGCATACCGGTTAAACAGATTGCCTTTCGTCCTCCTTCCATGGGCCACCGGCTACTTATACGCATGAAACGCGCACTATACTACTAGCGAAACAAATAAACTACAGAACTTGATTATTTCGCTGATTTCATAGTAATTTGCTCCGTGTTCCGCAACCGTTTACACCATCGATTGCGATTGGAACGTGTTCGCGACATCTTCACAGACCTTATCACAGTAGATAATGATGTGACGTGTTATCAGATAACGTGTTATGCGCATATAAGCACGTTCCTCCACAAACGGTTGCCGCACTTCGTACATGGACAGGATCTATGCAGATGTAGGTGGAGATGTCCTACTAATATTATAAATGCGAAAGTTTGTATGTTTGTTTCTTTGTTATTCTTTCACGCAAAAACTGCTGAACTGATTTTCATGAAATTTGGCACACACATAAAGGGTAACTTGGATTAACAAAAAAAGGTAGTTTTAGTTTTTAGTTAGTCCTGTTGGAAGCCATGGGATGATTTTCTATTTTTCATGAAATCGAAATTTACGCGGGAAAAACCGCGGGGCGCATCTCGTATTTAAATACTTCTTTAATGTCAATCGGCGACAATCAATTTTGGTTAGGATGTAAGAGGTGCGTGCATGCAGCCGGCAGCACGGGGAGGTACCTCTCGCTTATACGCCACCGGCGTAAAGTGACAGCTGTGCTGTCGCGTTTCGTGCGGTGTGAAGCCGGTAGTCAGATGTAAGAGGAGAAGGGGGTAGCATCTAGGTATATAACGTCTATGCGGATGTCTATTGGCGTCGGTAGTAATGGAAATGGCCAATTTCTCGTTTGTCCCCATAAGGGGATTTTTTAAATTTTTTTTGTATAAACAAAAAAATAAAAAAAATGCTCAATTTAACTGCAATAGAAGACAATGAATTACGGGCAACAAATAAGTGGATATAATTCGCCATGGTAATGCGTGGCCTCGTTTCACAGGAGCGAATGTTATTATTGGAATACTTTAAGATATGGCCAATTGATTTAGTATACCGTCTGCCCGGTGTCCAATAATATCTCGATCGACTTGTGCTCCGTACATGTCGTCTAATCATCTTCGACTTGCCCACGAATTTATTGTACAGTCTGCATCAAAATGGCGATAACAGTGAGAAAATATTTCACTTTTCAAGTTAGTGGCAATACAGGATAATATCATAGTAAAATAAGAATAGTAAGCTATCCAAGCCCAATTGGGGAGATAAAGTCTTGCCTTGACGCCTAGGGTTGATATTTTATTTTTTTGTGTGGTTTTGATACGTATAGTTTTTTTTATGTGTACCTACCTACTCAAATTAAGTTTTCAAATATCAGGAGTACCCTTTTTGTTATTATTTTTTTTTCTTTTCCTAATATGAAGTACAACGCTGCACTTCTCGCTCACACGAAACCTTCGTAATGTGAAAACAGTGCTATCGCGCCTCGCGCGGTGTGTAAGTAGCCGGTGACCCATTGAGGGAGGAGGAAGAATGGTTTATGGAGGTGGGAGGAGAAAGAAGGGCAGCGCAACTACTAATGTGTTGTTGCGGATGTCTAGGGGCGTCAGTAGTAATGAAATTGTCACCGACTGCTCGTTTACCCTCTTATACTATAAAAAAGTAACAATGTAGTGGTAACTTTAAATAAAGTAAGTGAATTTATTAAATTTCTATTGTATAGCGTCTTTGTCGGTTTCATTACTTCTAACGCCCATAGACATCCGTCTATGGGCGTTAGTAGTAATGAAAATGGCCTCGAGTGTTCGTTTGCCCCATATACAATTTTAAAAAATGTGTGTGCAAGCCCATGGAGGGAGGAGGGCAACGCATCTGCAGATATTCAGATGTCTATGGGCGTCGGAAGTCATGAATTGAATGGTGAATTAGCTCCGACTGCTCATTTGCTCTCTTATACTATATTAAAAAAAATGTTAGAGGCACCACAATAACACTACAATATTTATTGCATTTTTTTGACGTGAAGCGCGAACTGCCTAGGCGGCAAGCCGAGATGACGCGACAACCGGTTTATTGTATATTTGAGTTTATTAGGATTAGGTCCATGTGTGCTGTGCGGACACGCGTTTTCACGCACACATTGAAAACCACTCATTTGTATGAAGATAAACTACTCTAAATTGTACTCTGATAATATGCACTTTAAAACTATCCGCAAAAATCGAGACACGCCATAAACATTTGCAACAATACATATAAACAAGTGGGTAGAATCAGGATCAAAAACAAATTAACAAATCCTGATTTCTAATGCTATGGAAATTCAGATTTATTTTAGACATATTAAAAACAATTAAATATCTAATTCAACATTTTGATTTTTATTTGTTCCTTTTAGGAGGGCACTCCCAGAATTGGAAAGTATCAATTAAAATAATATCCAATAATATAAGTTATAACAGATATCCCAATGGAACCACCCATATAGCTTTAACGTACTATTATTGCGTATTAATTATTATTGATATTATTATGAATCATGTAAAACTTATATAAAATTATATTTTTGGTCAAACTATTTTAGATATCATTTTTCGTATTTAAAATTATATCTAAAAACTGGTTAAAAAATTTAGTTTATTTTTATACGAACCTCCAACAGGACAGGACAGATCCAAATTGGTTTTGTTTTGGTCTCGCGTGTATGTATAATTTTTGATTAGTCAGCAGTACTTGATAAATAGAATGCCGCTAAGCGCGCATGCTCGCGGAAGCAATTTATTGTTATCATGAATCGAGTGACTGATAGGAGAGAATTTTAAAATGTTTGTTTAATGTAAAATTATATAAATTACTAGCAGCGCGCCGCGGTTTCACTGACGTGAATTTGGATTCCGTGGAAAATAGAAAATCATTCCATAGTATCCCATAGGAATATTTTTTCTGGATAAAAACTATCCCATGTGTTAATCCAACTTACTCTCTATGTGCGTGCCAATTTTCATGCAAGAGGTTCAGCAAAACCATTTGCATGAAATTTTTGCGTGAAGGAGTATCAAACAAACTAACAATCAATCAAACAAACAAACAAACAAACTTACAAACTTTCGCATTTATAATATTTATAAGATGATACTTATTTTGCTTTACAAAATATGATGTGGCCTTTATAACTTAAATTTGATATGTAGGTAGATACTAAAACAACAACAAGGACACTTCGATAACCATTAAATGAATTTTACGTTTTTACATGTTGAGCTTATTTTCATGAGCACCGGCGCCCATAGACATCCGCATAGAGGCCATACAGATTAGCTGCCCTTCTTTCTCCTTCCACCTCAATGGGCCACCGGCTACTTATACACCGCACGAAAAGCGACAGCACAGCTGTCTCTTTACACTGATCTCGTGTAAGCGAGAGGTACTTCCCCGGTCTTGCCGGCCAGATTCGGCTGTATGCGAACATGCAGTGTGGCACTACCTCTTCCTAAATTCTAGTTATCGTTTAGTTTCGTATTTGAGTAAGATTTCTGAAAACTAATCTTTTCATATTGATAGGCACAATATGTAATTAATTTGATAAAATTGTAATTGAGAATGAGCATATTTTAATGGCAGCCGGAAATGATCGACAGCTATAAACGTAGAAAGTAGACTCATACGTCTATAACCCATGCAAAAGTTGTAAAACGAAAGAAACGCATGGGTTGGTATTGAGAAACAATCGTAAAATTTAATCAACATATAATGTTTCATCTCGACAATAATCGCCAAATACGTTGAGAACAGAAACAATCTGCTGGTTGACATCGCTTGTAAATCACTGTGGCGTGTTTATTTTATGATCTGGCTATAATCGTCAAGTTAGCGGTTTTGCAACCGACGCCCGCCCCGATGCACACGAAACGTAAAAAGCAGATATAGTCGAACATGCATCAGTTATTTCTGGACCGTCTTGTTCCATTCCATCCATGTTGGGACACGGCTTTTTACAATTTAATGCTTTCATTCATTGGCTTAAACTAGTCAGTTTAAACCTCGCTATTCGGAAGTTATGAGTTTGCTAGACATGTCTTTGTGTGGGGTAGTTTATGAATAAATATATCGATTAGAATATACATAATATTAATAACTTATTAAACAACTTTATATCTGGATTCCGAACGAGAGCGTGTACAATGTACATATCAGGCAAATGGCGTATGTATTTCATTGTTCAACAAAAATAGCCACTTATAAAGCCAGTTTATTAAAAACTTATGATTGGATGCAAAACAAAAAGACCGTGGTTTATTTTAAGACGCAGGTGAACCGCGGTGCCTACATTGCAGGCCGACAGGTGTCATGTCGCATGTCTGTACGTAGCCATTAAAACGTATCAGTGGGTCACCCATCTACATACGAGTGGCGGGTGCATTAGCCACTAACTTGTTCCATGCTCACTTATCTAAGGTCTGGTAAAAGAAATATTGACAAAGACAATCAGGAGTACAAAATTTGGCACCTTATGTGATAAATCAACACGTCTTGCAGATTTGTGATTTTCTTTGGTCTTTATCGTTATTGCTATATTTATCATCGTCATCAAGTAACAATTCAATTACCTCCAATTGTATTGTTTTAATTTAGATAGTTCAATCATATGATGCTCGCAAATTTTGGGAATCAATGTACATAATTCGTTATGGAACCAAGAAGGCAAGTTTCGACTGTGTCGTCAAAGCAGGACTTTTGGGAGCTGTACGGTTAGTCAAACCGTACACTGATTAAGAGAAACTGATTAAGAGAACGATTAAGAGAAACTGGAGAAGGAAATACGCAAAAAAGGATATTAATTTCATAAGGTATTGAAACATTACATTGATATTTCAATACCTTATGAAATTGTAAACATTTTTGTACCAACATTTCTGGTATTGATTGTCGTTTCATGGTGACAACTTGTTGTAATCTAACTGATAACATGTGATGATTAAGGCGTTATTCTATTAGAGATAAAATATTTTATTTAGTCACGGTTTTATGGTAACTAAATAAAATAACAAGTGTATCATGACGTCACAAGTACGTGAATGATTTTGCGTTAATTTTAAACCTGGTTTCTCATCTATCTCAGCAGTTTTTTCCTATTACATCACAAAAATAAACCATACGTTGAAAATACTCAGGGAATTGCTACAAATATCCACTTAGGTACATATGTTCATATGTGTTACACAAAAGTTTACAATATGTTGTATCAAGGAAAATTATTTGCGGTTTAGTCATAACTGATAACACCGACAAAAAGAATGAGATATGTTATACAACTGTGGCATTTACGTCCTACGTCACTGGCGACTTACCTGGTACTTACAGAGTACGCATTGCCGTCCCTAACAAAACTTAAGGAAAATGCACAAATTTTAGTACAAGATACCCTGGAAAACGCGCATGAAATGATCTCTGTGACTGGCAACCAACTACAATTCTCGCATTTTCTCTATATAATTATATTAACTCAGTTTCACTAGATAAGAATATGAACCCTTCAGCCGCTATAATGCAGGATCCCGGATCTGCAGGCAACAGGATTCCTTCAGGGACATGCTGGCCTCGGCGAAAAGGTCAGACTTCTCCTTGGGGACTGTCCGGATGGCCTCTGAACATTCGTCACCGGAACCGTGCAGTTTGGTCAGGTTGACCTGACTTCCTAAAAAAAGATCAGGTTCGGTATTAAAAAAAAACTAAATACAGACATAAACATAACTAAAAGTACGTCTCGAGACCTTCAGTTCGCGTCTGCGTGTATTGTAAAATAATATACGCAATTACGTATCATTCTGCACGTTTGTTGACATTGGAAATGCAAACATACGCGATTTCCTCTAAGCGGAATGAAAAATCATGTAGCTTGTGAAAAAACAACACCATTATATGACCGACTCGTTAAGTATAATATTATGTACTAAAGAGTGAGTGATTTTTCTCTATGACTAATCTTTTAGGACGTTTTACGCTTACTGCTGAATGGGGCTATCTTTGCTACTTAGTAAACTAAGTACTGATTTGATGTTACAGATATATAGTTAGAGTTCTGGATGGTCTGGTCCTGAATATTATAAGAGTGAATGGTAAACCTAAGCGTTATTCAAGTCCATGTCTCAATAATTGGCCAAATCATTAGCGATATAAATTTAGAACTGAATGGAACGATGCTGATGATGATTGTGATTATGTAACCAATGTCATTGTTAATAAAAGTAAAATTAACATTTGAAGGACATTGGTCTAAATCTTAGTCCGCGAAAGAAATATTATTTTTGAACTTAAAGACTTAAAATTAAAAATATTTTTCATGAAAATAATAATAATTGAGGGACGATTTTTTGAGAGACTCTTCTACAGTGTATTGTTATCAAGCCGTACAATATACGGAATGATACAGACACAAATTTTTCGAAATGTGGCTCGAGGGATGTGGAAAATGGAATTTTACTTTTTACAGTCATCAATACGAATTTAATCAATTACTTTAAATTACATTAAAATTAGTATACAATCGGTCTAGATCATATGGTAAGAATGTTATTTAAGTTTCGAATATATTATATTTAATCCGATCAACATGATTCCTGGAATTGAGCGCACCAAAGTTCGGGAGACTCGATTTCGAGCTCATCATAATTTAGTGTAGTTAAATGAAATTAGAGCCGTTTTAAGTGTCTCATAACGCAATGTGGCAAGCGAACACGTCGGCGAAGCAAGTTACATGCACGTCCCTTCTGCACAAACCTGTTCTGCGCTTCGCTCGGGAAATATGTCGCCAATCGCGCGTGGCAACCGGCTCGTTTCCATCACACTACATTACTGCAAATTATTTGTATTTTTTCGCAATCGTTCTGCTTGTGTGAGTAGGCTTGAACTGCATTTTTTGTATTTGCTTATTGCTTTTACTTTTTTTCTCCACAAATTTTTGTACACTATCCGGCGACTCGTTTCGCTTGATCGTTTTATTAATTTCACACTAGACCCGGAGGCGCGTACGGCTCGTTTTTCTCGTTTCTCTGATGTTTTGTTAATGAATCATTACTTTTATTCCTTATATCTGCATGGATACTTGAAGCCTGCGCTCAAAACTCAAAACTGTAATTAATTTCCCCTTCTGATATCGATCGGTTATCAATCTGACTCATTAGATGTTTGATAAGGTCACACTTGACCTTGGCTTTTGTAACACAGCCATCTTTAAAATTCATTACAATAGATGTTATTATATTAATGTAAATTAGCAACACAAGCCATTCTATGTCGTTCCACAGTTTACACGTGTTAACAATGATGAGATCTATTCTAGTTGCGTATAAAAAACGGCGCAAACGTGTTAATATCAAAAAATACTTTAGCACACTTTGCATATCTTTTAAAATATAATTACAGATACGAAGGTAATGTAAAACAATGATGCGGTTAAGTGTTTTACGAAAATAAAGGCTACAGAACGGGCACAATGACTCAGATGGAATTCAGCGGTGCTCGCCATACTGAGCGTTGAGCGTTCGTCGGAATCAGAAATACAATCCTAATTATAATCGCATGCATCCGTCCAACGGCCAACACCTCTCCTCAATCGGCCGCGGCTTCTACTAAACCGCATCCAGAACAAACTGCTGGGCGATTCCGTTAATAGTTTACATCAAAATTAACAGCGTACAGTCGCCGGCAGATATTTGTCTTGAATTGTACTCGTTCACTGAATAGGGTAGATTTTGCTCTGAATATTTTTTACTCAATGGATGGTTTTTAAAGTTTGGATGTTTGGATGATATATCTTCCATAAGTAGTAGATTGGTAGTGCCTTCGAGTCCACACATCAATATAATGATTAATTGACTCTTATTTATCGATTTATAGGATGGACTGGTATCACTTTCGTTCGCACTTTTCCTCCCATATCATATTTTGCATACATACGGGTCGATCTTGCTGTAGCAAAAATTCGTTGGAGCAGAAAAAATATCCAACACAATCCTTACCTAAATTAATAGTTTCCGTGACTAGTAAAGTCCGAGTAATACAAAGTGCATCCATGAAATATAAGTCAAAACGACGATGATCCAATGTTAACTTTGACGTTTCTTCGACATATCTGTACCAAAGGCGTGGTACTAAAAGCGACAATGTAGTTCAGAGAGAGAGTTGTTGGTGTTGCATGAGAATAGTTCTCCATTTTGGCCCAATTTGACTACAATGCAACAATGATACTATATGAAATGATAACATTGCACCTGATATGATTGTTGCTTGCTAAAATAAAAATTCGGGGTACGTAATTTTATTTCTAAAATATATGTGAATATACACAGTCACATATATTTTAGATTATAGACATCATCAGATTACTGAGTACGTGCGGGTAAAGTTCAACAACGCACATACGTCGCCCAGGCGTATCATAGTTATAACAAGCGACATACAACGTAACAACATTGAACGTACAACAGAGATAGGATATTGTCCACGCGGTTATAATACCGCTTCGAATATTTCCAGTGTGCGTTGAATTTATAAATAAAACAGTATTAGTCGGAGAGTGGCTCGAAATATGTACATAGGAGTAACATTGCCGCATTGCGGTGTGTCGGCATATGTCGACACTCCTGCCCTTTACCGGCTAGTTGCCAGCCGGCACGCTCCACTATAAACTAGATACGCTTTTTCTTTCATAAACGCTTCTTAATCTTGTGAATGATGATGAAATGTGATGAACGTTCGCGCTGCAGTAGTTTGAAAGTAAACGATGGCTTGATGTGACGCGGTGCACGTTAGATACGACTGGTTAGAGGGGTTTTTTAAAAAGCGTTTTGATAAAGAAAATAAAAGAAATCTAAACAATCATAGCTTCTTATTGATAAATCGGATTATTAATATATTCAATGTTAATTCGTCATTTTAGTACTGTTCTATATGTATAACCATATGTTATTTGTTTTCGATGGGGTATTATTACTGTAAAAAAACCTAATATAAGTAATGCATAATTATTTTAATATTGTTTAGAAATCAAGTATATTCTATATGTTGCCATTGTCAATGAAGGGCTTAAAATCCAAGATATAATAATTAAGGGTTCAGAAAAATGTTGAATTAAATTTTATTTGCATGTAATTATAGATTTAAACTAATTAATAATTAAACAAAACCCACTCAACGAATTGCATACGTTTTTGGGGTTTTCCTTGTCACGATAACGTGGATAGATATCACAATTATTTCGTTATCACCGGTCTACGTATTTAAAAATAATCATTTTAAGTTTACAATGACTAGACTCAAAATATACACTATAAACATATTGAAGAACTCAGCAAATAGTTTGTAAAAGACTTTTGTTACATAATATCGTTGATAATGTTTTTTTCTCTGGAGGCTCATCACGGGAGGGTTTATTCCCTAATCAATCGTAGACATCGGTAACAGCCAAATTTGTCTGTTAATATACATGTAGTGGTAGCCAAATTTTAAATATGAGTATTCATGTAGTAGTAGCCCGTGGCCCATGGAGGTGGGAGGAGGAAGGGCAACGCATCGTAATGAAAACGGATCCGAATGCTCGTTTGCCTTATATTATAAAAAAAAATTTGTAAAACTTATATCCCAGTTTAAATACCAATTAATATTCGTATATTATGACGTCGGGGGGTGTAGTGATGTTCCCGTCCAGACGCGGCGCGCGATGCTAACACATCAGTAGGGCGTTGATTTACACGGCTACGTATCGTGGGCGAGTCTATTCATAGTACTAATGTACTATATATAGCATCGATTCCTTATTATTTCTCGCGACTGACTCAGACTGTCAGTTCCGCTCTCAAAATCATCATCGGCCTATCTGTAGAACCTCTTGATGTGTTGTAAGCCGCAATAGGATTAGGCCTATTTATCAAATGGTACTACTTGGAATTGCTCTTGTAACGCGAGTATTTCTCAAAATGTTCTAAAGATTTTAGTAAGATCTAGTGCCACGTTAGTGCAAGCGAATTGGGCAGGCACGGCCGGGGAGGTACCTCTCGCTTACATGACATCGCGCCGGCGTAAAGTGACAGCTGTACCTGCTGTCGCGTTTCGTGCGGTGTGTAAGTAGCCGGTGGTACATGTAGGAGCGAGGAGGATGGAGGGCAACGCATCTGTATAGCCTTAGTGCGGATGTCTATGGGCGTAGTCATGAAAATGTTAATATCATTCTACACAATGTAAGTAATCAGTGATACCACTACAAAAACAGGAAAAAAGTCTGAAATTAAAGTTAAATTAACCAAGATGAAAAAAAGGACCCTGAGGAGTTATTTATTGTTTGTTTTAAATTTTTCTACAGTTGCAGAAAAATCGAATGCAGAGGCTACAGATTATAGTGATGTAAAAAAATATTGTAATTCCAAAATATCTCTCGAAATTACATTGTGCTATTCTAGTCTTAAAAGAAAATAGCTATCGCTTATAAAAAATATTTTTTTAGTACCTGTACTTAGACCGTAACATGAATCACAAAATTACATTTTAATAGGTGTTGGGCGTGAAAACAAGGACTCGTCATGAAAACAAGTAACAAATTCTACAAGGTTGAATTCTATATTACTGTATTTTCTTCAGTAAGGGGGCAAACGTCTGTGCCACCCGCCCATAATCATCCGCATATTTGATGTCTTTTTTTCCTTTTCTCCTCAATGGTCTTCCGAAAACTCGTTAACCGTACGAAACGCGAAAGTATAGCTGTCACTATGCGTCATATCATTTGAGCGTGAGGTACCTCCCCGGTTATGCCGCCCGATTACGTTGCGAAGATGTTGCATCTTTTCAAAACGAGATAATTTATATATTTCCTGTATTCTTTCATGTATATGAAACTGTAAAGTACGACTTAGCAATAGGCCTTTCTTTCATATATTTACTGGGATCATGTTAGCATTTTGCAAAGCAGCATGCTGATTTTTTTTTTTTTTTAGATAGAAACTATGCTGAGACAGAAGGTCAGTGCAGCTTCATCGATATGAGAAGCGAACTCGCTGGGGAGCTCTAGCCTCTGTAATTGTGGTCTATTGGGGGACAGACCCCCCCTTCTTTCCCAGACTAATGGGAAAAGGCAAACCGGACTATTGCGACTAATAGGTTATACTATTATTATCATGGCCGAGGACAGCGGGTGTCCTCAACTCCCCACCTCTAACGGAGGGGAGCAGCTTGCGCGCGGCAGCTAAAAAGTGGCCGACACGGGTCATGAGCTGGAAGAGCTCTATGAGCTATCATCACTGGGGGGGTCATTTTAATAACCACAAGGAGAATAGAAAGAAATAGATAAATAAAGGTGGAATATGCAAAGGTGTTCCGCGGACGCTCAACAGTTCGAGAGCACATCTGCCGTAGGCTACGCACGCGCTGGTACAACCGCACACACAAGTGCTATGCACTCCATTCACACATTATCACACGCGAAACGAGCGTGCAACAAAATAACCAAGATAAAATAATTTTAACAAATTATTTTTATTCAACCTTCAAATGTTACATTAAATAAGATGTTTATAAATTAAGTAAAGTGAGAAACAGTGGCTCGGAATGATTTAAAATTAGATACATTTGTATGATTTTATATGATTTCGCAAGTACTAATTTTAAGCGTTTTTATTCAGATAAATATGTGAATTAGGGCTAATTCGCATATTTATCAAAATAAAAACGCTGAGCCGTATAAATTACCAAAACCAATGGGAATAGACACGACAATACAAAAAAAATTGATCTTGAGACAGCTGCCTTATTCGGTATTTCAACCCTTCACGTCTTAAGGGTCTTCGACCGAAAAGCATACTTATTTTCTATAGGCCGGCAAGGCAAGGTAAGATGCCTAATTTAGAGGATAACTAGTAGCGGCGGTAGGTAGTAAGTAGCTACTGTTTTGCCTTTTATCTGATGCCTAGTTTTGTAGATAACTATGGGCGGGATAGGAGCCAACTAGCTCATTTGCCACAGAAAGAAAAGGTATATTAGTGGCTAGCGCTTTCGTGGCGGAGCGTACCCCACGACCCGCGGGTCGAGATCTCGGGAGCGCAGCTAATTATAATCGAGCGAGCATCATCGGTGTTGCCGCGATGCTGACTTACCGACTCGTCAACTATTTTTAAATGCGTTTTTATATGCAGCTTCACGTCGCGTAGAGTACATGCTCTCGGCCATATAACTGTTCAAATACGTCTAAAAATGCTTTTACGCATCATACAAAGTCAATTATTGTCATATATATACCTAGCAATATCTGCGTAATTGACTGATTTTCGTCTACTGTAAGTGAGTTACAAGTATTTTTTTTAATTTGATGAACCAGTT
The DNA here is from genome assembly GCA_001625245.1 of Calycopis cecrops. NCBI lineage: Eukaryota > Metazoa > Arthropoda > Insecta > Lepidoptera > Lycaenidae > Calycopis > Calycopis cecrops. The sequence continues at coordinate 160,527 of LUGF01053281.1, forward strand.
AGCTAGATGTTGACTTTTCTCTTGAAGCACGCGCTGCTATGAAAAAATGATAAAGCATCTGGAAAATAAAATTGTAAATATTTGTTTTTGAAAATATAAAATGTTCTAAAATTTTTTTAAAAATAAATATACATTCCGAAATCCTGATTAAAGGATAATGATAATGTGCGATTGTTTGCATGGCTGTTCATATTTCGCCATACTTTAAGATAGAGAAATAAAAGAATCCAAAATTATTCACATATTTCGTATCTGCTTCAAAACATATTTATGAAATAAAAATATTATGAAGCCAACTTAACGCGTAACCTTCTGTCGGATGATACATGGAAATGAATTCCAAGCAGTTCAATCCGCACATCGATTCAAATTTAATCGATTGAATGTTTATTCAAATATCATTTGCTATAGCGTTATGAAACCGATACTCAATTATTTACAGATTAACGTTCGTGCTAATAAGGCAACATCAACCCTAAAACAGCTGCCTCTTTAGAACGTGGCTTTTTATGCCGTACAGCTTGTGCTCTATTTAACGCCAATCAATTACAATGTGTATAATCTCATCATGTTTATTAAATGATAAATTATTTGTGCTACAATGTTTCCATTTAGTACTGAATTCCTTAAAATTAAACTAAAAATAGTGTTTAATGTAATGGGCCCACATTTTTCTTCTTCAACTTTTTGCTAGCGAAGTTAATTGAATTATTTTTTATCGGGAAGAATTTTACGGACTCCGCCAATGAGCAGGTTCCACCTTTGCCATTCATGTGTCGTTATCGGTATTTATAGTGAATTTGTAAACATTTTGCTAGTTTCACTATATTCTATCAACTGTTACCGGTATGCTGCCGTGCGCATGTCTTCCATTACAGACGACTAAATAAATATTGATGTATCTACATTCTACACGTGCTCACTTTAAATAAGTTTTATGACATTACGTCTGGCACCTTCCTCCAGGGTCCAAACTTCTGGAATATAAAATGTTTCAATTTAAGTAATTGTATTGTATCGTCTTCTATTGTTACAGACTTTTATTTAGTTTTACCGGTTCCAATGTTTGTATGTAATCGAATCTTGAAATTTAAATTTGATCTACTTCCTGGTCACCGATTGAGCTTAATTTTACATGCATGTCTAAATCGGATAACGTGGAGCTAATCTAATGATAGAGCCAAAGGAGCAGGTAAAGGTAATAGAATTTTGCTAGGCAAATTGGATCATCTTCTCGGTTATCGATAGACCTGATATTTTGCATACATAGGTAAATCAAATTACAATAAAAAAATATTATAGCATGGACAAAGTTCTGCACTTTTCAGATCATGAAGGATTAATATCGATAATAAGTCTAACAAAATTAAAATATAATTGAATTTCATCATAATGGATAAAATTTTGCACAGATATAGATTGTAATATGGAAAAACAGATTTTGCTCCCAAAAATTATAGATAGGGATAGATTTTGAGCAGGAGAAACCGTGAGACAAAGGTAATATTGTATAATTCTATCAAATATCAAATATGTACCAAAATCACAAAGCTGAGGTATTTTTTGAGAACATAACTTAACTTATACTAAATACTAGAGAAAATACAATATTAAATTAAGTTAGCACTGTTATCGTACATTAAAGCGTAGAATTAACAGTTGTTTGGATAAAAGTAAAAAAGTAAAACGTTGCTTAACGTAAAAGTCAACGGTAAACCGCTATAAAGGAGAAAAAATCTTAAAGTAGTTTATGAGATGTTTTGATTGACCTATAGCCATAGCGTGGAGTTATGGGCGGGCCGTGGCACAAACGACCATCGTTACCCCTGCGTGCATGCATATTCATTTATACGCTTATGGCTACTGAATTGGTGTTAAGTAAAGATTAGCTTTTAACACTTCATAAATTGTCTATTCGATATAACCCTTATCAAATTTTTTATCTCCATCCTTTGGCAAATTGTCGTTTCTTATAGGATTTGATATTAAATTACCTTTGGTTGAAATATGAGTATATACGAGGATCGATTGAACGTATGATTCTACACGTACAATATTTTATCTCAGAAATTACTCTAATATTGTTATTAGCAAATAACAATATTAGGCCTTCTTTATCTTTTACTAATTCGGAAGGGCAAATTTGGTGCAGTAGGTACCTACTATGCCTGGGTTCTAGCAGTATTAGCTAGAACTACGTCCAACGTGTAACTTCTTGATCACAACGGGCTTTAAGGTAGGTGCTCTATGGACTGGGTCAAGTCTCAGCGTCTTGAGCAAGCAATTCCCTTCCTCCAGCCTTGGTCTACTTGGAATTCACTTAACTGACTCCGGGAATAAGTACAGCATAGGCCTCTGCAAATTAAATTTATGATGGGCCCAAATATCTTCCTCAACTGTGTAATTCGATCCAGTCCATGTTAATCCTACTCATATATACAGTATTAACCTAAACTTGTATAATTAACCTAACCCAGCTAAACTTTGTATGTTTGTTACTCTTTCACTCAAAACATGATTACTTAATTTATTATTTATTTTATTACTTAAATAGGTTAAATTATTTATGTAGTTATTAATTTTGTGTGGAAAAAATAGTGATTTTATGGGAATAGTAATTGATATTTGTAATAAGCTCTTCAATATGTGGGTATTTTCTAATCTCACTAATGCTTTAAACGACAAGGGTATATCGAGGCAACACGAGAGCGCGGTGATGATTGTTTTTCTTTGTAAAAGTATCACCTCCGCGGGTAGCTGGGTACATACAATTAAAAAGCGAAAAGAGCGCGGATTCCACAACGAATTTCGAGAAATATCGACGGGGTCGATGAACCATGTCGACGCATCGTGTCCGTCTTCTCAGACTTTTTCTTTATTTTCATATTGTGAGCGCTTAGTCTGATTAGTTTTGTTAAATTTTATTAATATCACTGGCAAACGTTCGCATGATACTTGCAATTTTTCGGCAGAAATCGCGTATCGCTTTAAATTCGTTTTATTTATTTCGGTGTTTCCATTATTAATTTTCCTTCTATTTTCGAAGTGATGATATTAATTTAATTATGTAATGTATTATGATTTTTAAATTGATAACATAACTGGATATTTATTTTTAAACGATAGGGGTTTACACTTATTAATTTATTTAAAGTTGATATATTGTTTGTTGTTGATTTTATTTATATTATATTATTTAATTTTCCTTCTCAGATTTAAGATCACTAACTTTATCAAATTATTATAGAAGTATATAAATTCATCTTTCGAATGGAATTCTGGTCGAAGGCTTCCGAAATAGAGCCAATAGAGCCGCTATTGGCGACTGTTTTTTTTATATTTTTTGTAAACGTGAGTCTTACTATTATGTTTGAATTTTTATCCTTATATTTCCAACTTGATTAAAACGTACGCGGATAAACTCAGGGATGGGACCCCGATTGTAATTTAGGTGAAGTCAGTTGTTACAAGAGATTTCTGATTATGTTAGAAGATCCAAATTTTTGCACAGAACAATTACTTATTGCAATGTCTCTACGTTTTGGGGGGTTTCTGTCATAAGGAATGAACCCATCCTTTTTAAGAGGAGTCGGTTTCTTGGCTGGAACCGGCTAGACATGTAGGCGCCGAGGTGCATGCGTAACACCGCGAAAAAAATCGAATAGTCTCCATACACTGAGGAAGGTAACACAGAGATTATGTTTCTTATAAATATTTTAATATTATGACGTCATCATTTATTCTTAATGGCTCCGCGAATTAAACAGAAACTAACAAAATTCTAACGATTTCATTTATAAGATCACGTTAAACCAGGAAATCTAGCGATATCTCATTATTTGTTGAAGAGCTGTATAATGTCGTAAGTAACCAGTTCTTATAATTATCGCATACTGTTAGTTCTATAAATCCTGTTTCTACTCATTACCGCCTCGACATTTGTAAATCGAACATTTTTAAACATTTTTTATCAAACCTCAGATTTTTCCTAGTTTGACATATCTTCTCCTTCTTGTTTTAATTGGCAAAAAATATTTAGCCAGCTAATTGTGATTAAATATACCGTTTTATTCAATAAAACTGTTGATGCTCTTGCCAAAGGCATATGTAAAATGTAGAGCATTCCATGTTCATTCTGTGGCGTCACAAGGCGAACAATAAAAATATCAGCAGCGTTCAAATAAACGAAACAGCCGGTCCAGGTGCGCCGCAGGTGTAATAATTGCCAATTCTTTGTCTCTGCGCGTGCGCCATCTAGAGCCTCGCTTTGGACACCTTCATTTGCTTTTAAACATCATTTGCCACTGATTGGAGGTATAAGTGATTTCATTTATAATGTCATCTGATTGTAGTTTTGAATTTTGTTTTTTTTTAAATTGAGTTGATCTTCGTTTTTTTGAGTCTGTTAGAGTTAGAGATACGACTAATGAGGCTATTTTTGTAGACAAATTGCGCAGGTTATATTATAGTGCCTAAGTGTGTGCGCTGACAAGTGAACATTCCGTCATTCGTTTATTTCGATGGGACGGAAATCGAATATGACCGAAGTAAATCTGACTCAAGACCAACGATTCAACGCGCTTCGACCTTGAAGTGATATTAGAAATTTAAATATCCTAATGAAACTTTTTCACTCTCAGGGACTCGAACACGGTATCTCAATATCTGCGATTGAACACGCTTATTCCTAGATTAAAAGACAGATTATAAGAAGCCGAATAGCTAAAGGTACTACGAGTATAACAGTCCGGATACTGTAGTAATTTGCGAAGGCCACGACTACCTCAAACTTAAGGTCCGAAAACGGAGAATCAGAAGTATAATTCAGACAGTCTTCGAAATTTCTAGGATATGGCCTTAGATATGATAAATAGATTGCTTGGTTTTGTTTTCAAAAAACTTTGAAACTAATAGGGAAAAAATAGGGTATAATTTGGTTACAAAATTTACTCCATCACAGTATATATTATTTTTTTACTTATTACATGTAAAAAGTATGTCGATCATAAATTCAAAGTATACCTTTACTTTTGATATTTATTCACAAAACCTACGGAACTGATTCGGTTGGTATTTGGCATTAATTACATAATAAATGGAATTGAATACCTAATATAAAAATATTGCTAATCCAGAAAAATTATTGGTTTCCAGTGGCACATGCACATAGTAATTAGTACGAGAACCTCGGGATACATCTAGTTTAATATAAGCATAAATCTAAAAAGTAGGTTCGGGTGGAGAAATCAATAACTAAATAATTAATTAATAATTACGAAGACAAACATTGGTATACAATACGTGGCATGTGTGTTTGAGTGTACACCTTGATATCAATGGCGCATTAACATAATATACACCTTATGCTCGCAAAACGTCACAAAATTAAATAAAAAAAACGCTTATCAAGGTATTTCGCTTGATTATAAAGTAGGACGGGTTTCTGATAATTGAAATAAATTAATAAATTTTAATTACTTATTTTAACATGCTTTACACAGTTGATTAGCTAAAAGGTTTTGGAGTCATATCGTTTTATTTTATGATTTATTTAAGCAATTCACAATACGATTTCATTTTATCTATTCAGTTTTTTTAATATAAAGAAACAAACAAAATACATATATACATAAAAGATCACTTTAATAGTTCACAGACATCGAACAATGTCGAAACTTTTGATAATCAACTTCGCTTTTCATAGCATAAGTAGTCAATGATCAGTCGATGATCTTTGGTGACTACGGACGGCCATAGACATCCGCTTACTTGTTATGCAAACGTGTCGCTCTCCACCGAAAGGACCAGCGACCATAAATCGCTCATCACGCGACAGCATAGCTGTAAGTTTACTGCAATGTAAACTGTTAACTATAATGCTTATCTCCCTAATTGTGCAGATATGATTTAATAGCAATGCATGCAATGCGGCATAGCATCACCTCTTACAATAGCTTGCTTTGAATCCTCAGCAAAGGATCTGGTCAGATAAGAATCTAAGAGAACAAATCTTAGATTCGTGCTAATGCAGATACAAACAGAAAACAAACATATTTCTCTTAAATATATAGATGATAGCGGGCTGAAGATAATTACCACGATCTTTACAAGAGCGATCTGTAATCGGGTGTATGTAGGACATGTCATTGTTTCGCACATCTGCGTTAAATTCCGGAGCACGGTATGTGGGTGAGGTGGCTATTCGGACACTGGACATGCGCTGTGGTCCGGATTTCGAGTATAATCGGGGCGAATTGGAGAGGAGCCTCCACGCACCAGCTCGCTTTGTTTCCGATGACGTTGTAACGTGTTGGGTTGCGCGTGTATTATTTACTTGTTACTAACTGGCGTTGGTTAATCGGGTTGAAGTGCATCATCCCCTCACTCCCGTTGTTAATCTCTACGGTGAACGTCATGATTAATTGTTTCCTATTGAGTCTTACTTTGTTATCATCATCGTCGGGCTTTATCAGTTCTCTGGACATAGGCCTTATATGAATACGATGGATCTTTTTTTTCTCTTAATGATTTGATAGCTGATTTTTTCTTTTTTTATAAATGAATAGCATGAAAAGAACAATTCGAAGGAAATTCTTCACCACATCCTCTTCAGGGTATGTTACTTTTATAAACCGCACGAAACATAGCCAGCGCTTCACGCTGGTGTACCGTCAGTTGCAGGCACATTGCTCGGTTGTACTACTGTTGAGCTACTACACACACGTTACTTTTAGACACGGCGCCCGGCGACCTTGCGACTGCGACCGGTCGCAGGATTTAGCGACTCTTTGCGACCGGTCGCAGAGAGTAGTGCGACAGTTGCGGCTGCATTTAGACGTTATTTGACATTAATTGACATACCTTAGCGTCTAGGTCGCCATGTCTGCCGTTTTGAAGTGTGTCGTCTAGTCGCTGCATTCAGCGTTTAAAAAGCGTTTAAAAGTCGCCTGTCGCCGCGTTTAAAAGTCTCTTGTGTGCTGTCGCCCATCATGACAGTACCTGCAAAACAATCCTTGTCGCTCTCGAAGTTGGCGACGGTTCAGCCGCATAATGCGTTGTTACAGTAGCCTCGTTGAGTGCGACGCAACCCGGTCAGTCGGCTACGCACGCATTTGCATACGGACGAGTAGCGGCGCGCTTGCGGGCGTACCCGCAATCCACATCCAGCGACATGAAACGGATGCCTTCCAGATGCATCAAAGTACAATATGGAAAATAAAATAAACAAATATTGTTTGTTTGTTTGTGTTTGTAATATTTTAATAAATTTCGTTAATCTAATAATCTATCAAACAAGTAACTCAGCGGCGTAAAAAAAAAGACACATAAGTCCCTACAAAATACCTATGTCAAAATTCTACCTCCAGAAGAGAAAACCATCGATAGATGTAATATTGATAATTTTAGACATATAAATGTGTGTATTTGGTTACCAAAATACAAATTCTACGATCTACAGTCCTATTGCTGATAGATCCTATAATACCACGATCATCGAAGGTTCTCGTGGTTAGTTTTAGTCAGAAGTAGCTATCGCTCGTGCTGAGCACAGACACTCATGGCTTGTTCAGTCCCGGAAAACGGTGCATAAAGGATTTTTGTATGCGACAAAAATAATATACTTGTGAAAAAATTACTTGAAAACGGAGCCCAAGAAAGTATTTTCTGCTTTCTATATGACGTGTTGTCTATGTTTAGTCATAGACTGTATAAGTGTATAGGTACTGAATATTCATACCATAGATGATGTCTATGGTGAGGTACAGATGACAAGAGAGAGGGATGTTTGACATTACGATCATGACTTAGTGACAGCTACAAGCATAACACCGTAGCTAGAGAGCTGCGAATTACCAGTAAAGATGCATGCAAGATAGAGATGAACTTAGGCATCAGCTGTCAACTCTGATCTGTCAGACTTGTCCTACTTCCACTTGGCATGTATATGTAACATTATCCCGTATTCCTTTTCTAAGTCTACGAAATTATAATTGAGGTTCTTATTTGCCTTGCTTTCTTTTAGCACATATATAGATAATAAAATGGTAACGTATTCAAATCGGTCTTACATAAGACAGCGATTAAATAGTCGTTGACAGATGTAAGCATATGGCTCGGAACCCGTGGCACCAGACAATCTGAAAATACTCAATATTGTAAATGAGAATTTGGGATGAATACATAAAAGAAAGTGGGCCACCGGCAAGTAGGTCATTAGGATACCTAGACACATCGCGTAAGATCAGGAATGCCCGACACTTTCTACATTCAATTTAGATCGAGCAATTGAACGTAGCAAGTGAATTTACTAGCCGTTGCTCCAACTGTTTTAAATCTCTGTAAAATTATCCTAATGATATATGTCAAGTTCTTGATTAAGTTATTGATCATATTTTGGTGTTGTGGGAACACTGGATATTGATATTTCAGGTCATTGCCTTGAATGAATTGGGCGCGTGGTAAAACACATTTAATCTATCTATTAACTTATATATTTTAATACTAAAGTAGTACTCTGTATTGTAGTTTTCAAAATTATTTATTTAATAAAAGATATAGTTTTACTATCCAGCTTTCCAGACGGTCTAAATACGTAAAAATATGGATACATACACACATACATTTCAAAACCGCTTAGTCTCAAGAGTCAATGCTTTATTAATTTAAGATTATCCATAAAAATCTAGGCTCTGAGTGGCAAGATCCAATTTGGCGTTAACTATCTACGGCCTTGTCTATCAGTGGACTGATAAACGCTTATGATGATGAAAACAAGGGAAGCGGACGACGGGGCAGCGACAATATAAACTGTGAACCTCTTGTAAAACTGTACGCATGGCATTGACAACACGCGACCACAATAGCTATGAATGAATGCCGTTTGCTCGCATCCGGATAATGATGTTTGCTCTGCCTTCCGTCATCGGCTGCCTTCGCCGCCTGCGCCTCGTGTGTGGAATTTTTGTAGTTTTTACGATCGTTATGAAGTAAACAATAATGGAATTATACTGCACGTAAATGTATAAATGAAAACAAAGGTGTTCAAACTGTATGTATACTATGTTTATAAATGAAAACAAAGAAAGATGTCCAATTTGTGTACTTGTTTGTTGTGTGGTTGGAGTTGCATCTACCTTTGATAAAGTAGTAGATACAGAAGGAAACAGTTTAAAAAAGAAAAGATAGAGGAGCTGAGTAGAGATTGAGAATAGCTTCTTAAAACAGTTAAGTCCAGGCATGAAAACATCATTGCATTTTTATAAAATTTAATAAAAGTATATCTACTCAGAATAGAATTACAAAAAAAATCGATGAAATTCAACAATTAAGTATACCATCGGTTCAACCCTAGCCCTTGAGAATATCCGGAACTCAACGGGTCTCATTATTCAATAAAATCTCTAGTCATTGGGACATAGCCGCATACTAGATTCACAACAATGATTATGAGATGATGGCTATGATAGATCTGTCTTTTTGCATGTCTGTCATAATCAAATTAATTATATTAGAGACCTATATACCTATAACAGCGCGTTGTCCGTCTGTTGTCACGAGTGCTCTCGTATGATATACGTCTCGCATTCCACATATATTACACGCGACTATTAATTAACTCGTCCTTTGTATGCTCTGCAGGATGCGATGAGTGCACATAATATCACACATCACACCGTCACCGTAGTACATATGTACCTACTGTATATACATAGTCTTTGATTCGGCAGACATTCAACAAGTTCTGATTTCTTTCCTAGTCCACCCCTGACCATGGTTGCTGTAAAGCTTCTGAAACGTCGGGCTTGGAAAAGAATTAAATATCGATAAAATCAGTTGATGTTGTTTTATTGTAACGAGTAATGAGTATTTAATATTATAAAGAGGAAACCTTTGTTTTTTTGTATGTTTGTATGTTTGTATTGAATAGGCTCAAAAACTACAGGACCGATTTCAAAATTTCTTTTACCATTACTTATACTACATACTTAATATAGCCTATACGGATTCGGAAGAATCCCTCATTCTTCCGAATCCGTATAGGCTATATTTTATCCCGAAAAAATGTTCGTATGGGATGCTATGGGATGTTTTTCACGGGATCGAAATTTGCGCGGGTGAAACCACGGAGCGCAGCTAGTGAGTAATATTTTCTTTCTGATAACTTATTTGTGCAAAATGTGACGTTAGTTAGAGAGTTGTTGGGGGTATATTAAAGGCTGACGGTAGACCCAGGGGTAGATAGAACCTGTGAGTAAGCCTTTGTGCATCTCCTGAGCTTTGCTCCGTATTCCGAGAGGCAAGTAGGATTATGGATAATTGGTAATTGACGGTAGAACACCTAACATTCCTTTACCAGTGTGAAATAATCATGCGTGTTTTAGTAATAGGCAGGCCTTTTTCACATTTCGAGAGGTCCATGCCCAATAGAGCGTGTAACTTGGCAATTGTTGCGATCCTAATGAGAACATTATCATAGTTGGGTTGTATCGATGATCCAGTGGAGCTTACGTTATTAATAGTGCATATCGCTTACTCCATTTCACACCTATGGAATTGTTAAAATATCATGTTTAGGAAACAGAGCAGGCAAACTAGCATTCGTATCTTAGTCGTAAGTGACTACCCACACGATGACCCATAGATGTCCATCCGGACAATATTTTATTATTGCGTAGGCGTCCTTTGCTAGATCCCCTCTGTTAAGTCCACAAAACCCAAAACGTGTGATCGTCAAATATATTGTGAGATTACGGTAGTTGCTTCCCTGATCTTGTTACACTATTTATCTACAGAGAGATGGAGAGAGAGGGGTTACCTACTTGTACCTATTATACAAAGGTACCTATATTACAGAGGTTAGATATTATTACCTCTAAGATTACTTTAGTAAAACAACAAGGCAACAAATAAATAAATTATATTTATTAGTGAAATAACATAAAGCGTGTAAGAAAATGTATTTAAAGCAAAAACAAGTGTTGTACGTACGTATTTAATTATACTTTATAGCATTAATTTGTTTTTCATTTGAATAATGACGCATTCACGAATTATTCAGCGTCGAAATTATTCTATTTGTGTGTTATAAGAATCCCAGCGTGATATAATTAGTGAAGGAGATTATGATCTGCGTTCAGTAGCTGCCAGCCGGTGCGTGGAAGATGTACTGTTGCTGGGGATATTAAGGAGCTCCATATCCGTAACCGAAACTATAGAACGTCCGAAATTAAAAATTATACGTAACCGAAATAAAAATGATATGTTACCGTAACCGAAAATAAAAGTTTGCGTGAATTTTGAATCGTGGTGGACTTTAAATGTTGTATTGAACGGCCAGCATTACCTGTCTTGATCAAAGTCGACCATGTTTCTTGATTCTACTCTTTCTCCTTCTACCATGTTCATGTTAACTACCTTGAAGTTTAACGTTTACGACTTTTAAAATGTTTAAATCCTGAAGCATTCATTAACATTCTCTCAACAACATTAGCCTTTATCAGACCTTCTTTTAAGAAACACCAACAGGGCAGATCCCTTGATACCTACATCTCGTTGCCAGGTTCAGGTTGGATAGTAACAGCGTTTACATTTAGTCTTACAATTGTGAATAAATGCTTGATGAACATAAGGAAAACAGTAGTTGTTTATATTTTTACATATCTTTACATATTTAATTACATGTCTCCTCGAAAATAAAATTACTTATGACTTACGTAATGTTGAAGATACAAGAGTATAACATTGTCATCATCATTTACGTAAGGACACATCTAAAAATTGTTCTAAAAGTACTTATTTTCTCTCATTAAGTCCCGATACTACCTAAACAGACAAATTTTCTCGGAAAGACCCTTCTCTTTCTTTTTGTTCGAAATCTTCTCGGCCTATGTATTTCAAATATACTTACGTTCTCCTCGGTATTTTCCCAACTTTCATCAACAGGAAGAATGTGTTGGAGTTATAAGATATACCTAATACAGTTTATAAGACGAAATACAAACACTTTTATCATCATTCATCTAATTTACAAATCTGCTGTTCTATCACAGGTAGGTTTGAGTAATTATTAAAATCACTTAGTGTGAAATGCAAATTATAAAGGTTTTGTTGATCAAAATGAGACTGAATTATGTTCTCGTGTCACGGCAGCGTGACGTCAAAGACGAAAGAAATAAATAATCACACCACAATGACGATTATCATGCAATTAATTGCACCCCTACAGTGCTTATGTGTTATGTGATGTACGTATTAATACCATCATATAAAACTGATAAAAAATACGTGATGATAACAATACGTATTTTTTATGAGATAGTGGACAAACGTGAACGTAGTGGCTACCGCTGCCCATAGACATCCGCAAAAATTAGGCGTCTTGCAGATGATGCCTTTGATGAAAACGCTCTTCAAAAAAAAGGGCGGTAGCTGGTTCCACAGTTCTGTAGTACGAGACAAGAAAAGGCGTATATTACATTTTATATTATTTCTATTTCTATAACTTGTTTCCCACCTCTGCTACTCCTGTTGGTCCTGGCGACACAGGAGTAGCAGCGGTGGGACAGAGTGGTGGGCCAAGCCCGTTTTAAATATATACACAGATAAAATAATGCTAGGAAACTAAAATATGTTTTCTAAACTTAATTCCACAAGTATTTTTTGATAATTTCAAAGTTTCTCCGACAAATTTTTGTTTAAAAATGTTATAATTGCAAAAAATGCTTCAACGTTACTGAAACATGACGTCAATCGCCTGAACAGAATAAAATTATTATTAAACATCACAATTTATTATAAATTTATGCATATTTTATCCTGTAACGTGTAAAGGTCAGTAGGTATTCATTGTAGCCATGAATGAAAATAGTGTGGCGTTGCGCTGTGGCGCGTTTGCATAAAATAAGAAAAATCAACGACTTAATTAGATGAAAAGATTCGTAAAATTAAAAAAGAAATGAGACCCTTGTAAACGGATAAAAATAAATTTTTACTCCAGAAGTGAATATATTATCTTCTACAGACATGAAAAGTATCATATATTGAACTAGGCACTAGCTGTTATACGCGGCATCGCTCGCATGGTAGAAAAGAAAATTGTACATATTTCGAGCCGATGATGGCACTCTTCATTCTTTCAACTATCTCCATACTAAATATAACATGGATCCTTTGATCCGATTTGATCTGAAAGAAGGACAGAGAAACAAACAAACATACGCACTTTATAATACTTATACATATGATAAGTAATTGAAAATTGCTTATTTATAACTTTCAATCTTACTGTCAACAGAAAAGGCAGAAAAAGGACGACAACACGTCCGCTTAACCTCTAGGTATGTGGATGTTTATGTATATTTTGGGACATGTTGATGATGATGATTTAAGGATGATTTACCGAATATTTTCCGTGGTGTGATGTCATTTGGACGTATTTTTGGTGAATCATGGAGCGTCCTATCTTTCGAGTTCAAACTAAATTTGGTTATGCAAATAACAAGGCGCAAGTCCCTATTGTTGCTGGCCAGTCACGGTACCTACTGCCAGAAATGTAGTATATAAGGCTTAAATATACAAATAATATGTATGTACTGTCAATACAAGCCAGTCAGGCGATAACTTTGGAATAATTAGTCAACAGTAATAGTAGTCTGTCGGAGTCCCTTCATTGGTTTTAATTTTTGAGTTGGTTTTAATATAAGAATGTCCGTGTTGATATGATCTTTCTCGAATATATTGTATAAACAGGATGCTATTAAAGTTTTTTGCATCGTAAACTGAGTCCCAGGTAAACCTAATCGGAGGCGAGCAGATATTCTGGGACATGATGTCACCAGGACATCAGTGTCACACGGACGACTTTGTCCTCGCTGTGGGCCTCGGAAACCCCAATCAGTATTTTATTTTAATGCCTTCCCCTCCTCTCTTTCCTCCTTAACTGGCATATATTTGTATATGGGAATTAGTTAAAAAACGATCTTCGTTTCGAAGATTCATTTAGATTGGGAAGGCTTGAACTTAGTGACAATAGGTTTTGTCGAAAGAGAATAGGATTTGCCATTTGAGGACTCAGATGATTATAGGAGCAGAGCCTTTTGGGGTTGTATTCGCATATTATGTCACGTCGTGTATAAAACCCAGATAACGAAAGCATGCAACATCACTACACCTTTTGTGTAGCTTGGGTTAGGTTGTGCCGATTCCTATGACGATTCGATCTTAAGACTGGAAAGAACAAAAATCTAACAGAGATCTCAAAGTGAAATGACTACAGATCTTTGCAACAGTACTTTCGTAAGTCACTCAACGATGCTCTACATAACAAACATGGAAGTCAGGAATCGGATAAGTATTGGCAATTTATAAATAATTAGAATCTCGAGGTTCGTGACGTAAGCAGATGATACGTAACAGACGTAAGGGCGAGTGGCGAGTAACGAGCCGGGCGTTACGTGAGCGGTTACGAAATGTAACAGATCGCGCTGAAACAGATTTAGCGCAGTGACGAGGAAGCGCCAGGTAGCTATTGATTCAATTATTCTACTGGAAATGACAAATGATTGTCTGTTCCTTTTGTAGCCTAAGAAGGTGTATTCTTGTTTAGGTGACTATGGACATTGACTCCCAAATACATTCACGTCATGAAAATGTGTCCCTTCGCTCTAGGGTTGCCAACAGTCCCGCATTACGGAGGACGACCTGCTTCTTATTATTTTACGGTTATTTATATTGAAACACGAGGCGCATGCACTAGACTGTGAGCGGTATTGTACCTCGCGACTTAAAAAAAAGCTCATTCGCTATTCCCACGACTAATTGCAACAATCGTCCATCACTAGTTGGGTCGCGCTGTTTTAACCCTTGTCCCGCATTTGAAATCATTATGTCCCGCAAATTTGTAATTTCAAGTTGGCAAGCCTACTTCGCTCCTCTCCTCCAGTGGGGCTCCGAAGACGCACTACCGTTGTCATTGAGGCGGTATCATGGTAGCTCTTCTAAGCGTGCCACAACTTCTTACTAAAACTACTGACTTTAGACTGACCACTGACTATTCTGAACTTTATGTTAAAGTTTGGAATAGTCAGTGCCAAAACTGCCGCATTAGAACCAGCCCCTCAAGCGCCTCTGCGATGATTCTGGTGGGAAATGATAATTGTTCAATCATAAGTATGTATGAGACAGATGTGGAAGGGCAACGCAACGCAGCCGGGCAATTCGATGTACAACTCGCTGAAATTGACGAAGCGCTTTGATAGGAAGATTTCCCCGTTCGTGCCGGCCCAATGTAGCTGATATTCTGCCTGGCAGTACGTCTTACTACCATGTTGTAGTGGGGGTTGAGTCGTCTCCATTATTTTACCAATTAAAACAAACAAAAGTTTTATAGCGTACGTATTATGTAGATGCGAATCGATTTAATCAATTAAATGTTATTTCTTACCTAAATATTCAAATGTTAGCATTCTTTGGCGATTTTAAAATCTAGATATAGATTCCCGGAATATGACTGATAAAATTTCAAGATGTAAACTATGCGTCATAGGTTTCTGCAAATTAGTTTATAGTAGTTCTAACAGGACCTGTTAAACAATTCCCAATATTTATTTCTAAAATATGTCGTAAAAAGTACGACACAAATATATTTAAATTCGTCGTTAGGTACTTAAGTAGGCTTATAGTATATACTTATTTATATATAACGATTGATGATATATAAACACAATAACATTTGTGATTTGTCTGTGTTCATGTAATACGTGTCGACGTTGTACGTCACTCATAAGTCACATGGCGCTTTCTCGCCACAGCCGCCCTTAGACGCGATCGGTTCCAGTACGCACATCGGCGGCGTTTGGTAAGACGCGTAGTGAAAGTGATTGCGGCGATGTCGGCCGCGCGGGCGCACCCGCCGCCGCCGGCCTTGCCATATACGAACTGTCGCATCCATGCACTACTTACCTTGAAATGTTTTTGCCGCACCATAGCCAACGCGCAAGGATTCTTGCGGGCATCTTTGTCAATTACAATGCTAATTTTGTGCTGTACGCCCATATCAAAAAGTTCAAGCTAAGATTTATATTTGTTATAAGGTGCTGGAAACAAATTTGGTTTCACAGGTAAGGTGGAATGTAATCATTTACAGGTCCAGAATAAAATGTAGCAAAAAATTACGAATTTCATCCACATCTAAGGTCCAGCGCCGGATTAAGCTTTTGTGCGGGTCGGGGCTTGGAACCTTGGGAGGACTCTTTTACGGGTACAAAAATATGTTATTGTCCTTCAGCCTGACTGCAGCCGACCCCGCAAGGATCTGGGGCTGCTGCCCCCCTAAGCCTCTAGCAGGATCCGGTGCTGCTAAGGTCACTCACTGTCTCTGCTATAGAACTCTTGCATCGATTAAAAACTGTCTAAAGTAAATGGCTATTGAGCAAACACCTAATTTCGTAATGTTAAATTTGCAGAATTGGATGAAAGACTCACACGTATACTGTATACATGACTTGTACGGCTCTACGCCGATATGTTTGTCAACAGTTACCAAAAGACTCCGGCTGCTCATTTGGTTGTAACATTCTAAAAATATCAAACTTATTTACATAAAAAAGAATAAAATATAATCAAATGCTTATCGAAGCGGTGTGAAGTTATTCTTTTTTAATTTTATTCAACTACGCATTTTTAACATTATAAAAACTAGCTGTAATTCATATGTAAAATTTCATTAAGCTTTGTACTATACATTGCTAGTTACTCTGGTTCTCTAGGTAGCAACAAACCAACAAAATGAAAATCGATTGTTTGTATAGTAAAGGGGGATAAACGATAAATCGCAGCCTTTTCATAACTACCTTCATCCGCAGAATTTCTGCGTAGACGCGACCTTTTTACTTCTCCCCTCCAATGGGGCACCGGTTACTCACAAGCCGCAAGAAACACGACACAGCAGCTGTCACTCTACGGCGCGCGGCGGTGTCACGTGAGCTATGGGCACGTGCCCGCTCGTGCCGTAAACAAAAGCTGCTCACAGTCTTAATTGTATCCACAGAAAAATAAAGAGACGGAATAATAAATGGCCAATTGTTATCGAGAAACAACTGTAAAATAAACATATAAAAAATAATATTAAATACTTTTCGTAGGTTTCCAATTGAAAAAGCCTTAGCTTCGATGGCGACTTATTTGTATTTCATAAAAAACAAAATATTCCTCATGTATATTCTAGAATCTAAATCATTGTCTAGCACTAGAACCATGTTCATACGCCGCGGAAGGGCCAGCCAGCCAGGTCATGCACACAGGTCACAGCTAACAGCGTACAGCTCACAGGCCACAGGCCACAGCTTACAGGCCACAGCTCACAGTGAAAAGCTCACACGCCACAAATCACAGGCCACAGGCCACAGCTCACAGCTCACAGGCCACAACTCACAGCTCACAGGCCGCAGGCCATAGCTCACAGCACACAGCTTACAGCTCATTCGAACCTTGTTCGTAATTAATGCATAAACTATTTTTATTCAATTTTATTCCAAGGTCTCCATTTGTGGAATTAAATAATGTTATGTTTACAATGTTTCGTAAAATATTGTTGAAAATATCACAATTATTTATGGAAATTGTAAAAGTTGTTATAACCAATATATATGCTGGACATAGGCCTCCCCGAGTGCACGCCACTGAGTTCGATCTTCAGCTCTCCGTCTCCAGACCGTGCCTGCCACTTTACGTATGTCGTCACTCCATCTAGCTGCAGGGCGTCCTACGCCACGCTTGCCAAGACGTGGTCTCCACTCTAGAACCCTTCTGCTCCATCGGTTGTCGGTTCTGTGGCAGATGTGGCCAGCCCACTGCCACTTCAGCTTACTAATTCTTTGGGCTATGTCGATAACTTTAGTTCTTTGTCTCATTATATCATTCCGGATCCGATCCTTCAAAGATACTCCGAGCATAGCCCTCTCCATAGCTCGCTGGACGACCTTTAATTGGTGGACCAGTCCCACTGTCAGGGTCCAAGTCTCAGCTCCGTATGTCATAACTCATAACAGGTAGGACGCACTCATTGAAGACTTTTGTCTTCAAGCTTTGTGGTATTGTTGACGAAAAAACTTGACGAAGTTTTCTGTATGCAGCCCAGCCCAGCTGTATTCTTCTTCGAACCTCCTTCTCAAAGTTGTTCTACCCAGCTGTAACGATTGCCCAAGATAGATATATTCTTGAACTACTTCAAGAGGAACTCCTTCGAAGGCGATCGGTTCCGGGAGTACATGTTCATTGAACATTAACTTGGTTTTGTCCAAGTTCATCCGGAGACCGATACGAGTAGATGATTCAGCGAGGCTAGTCAGCATATATTCCAAGTCTTGCACGGTATGAGCCATAATAACAATGTCGTCTGCAAATCTCAAGTGTGAGAGGTACTCGCAATTTATGTTTATGCCCCGTCCTTTCCAGTGTAGCGTCTTGAACATATCTTCCATAGCATTTGTGAACAATTTGGGAGAAATAACGTCTCCTTGTCTCACTCCTCGATGCAGATGGATAGGTTTAGACTGCTGATTCTGTACTTGGGCGGTCATAGTTGCGGTGTTATATAGGCCTCTCAAAACTTGGATATGTCGCCAATCGACTTGGCACCGTTGCAAAGACTCTAGAACAGACCAAATCTCGATAGAGTCAAAAGTTTTTTCATAATCCACAAATGCTAAACATAATGGCAGGGTATATTCTAACGTTTTTTGTATAACCTGCCGCACTGTGTGAATGTGACCAATCGTGCCATATTCTCCTCGAAACCCGGCCTGTTCAGGGGGTTGAAACTCGTCAAGCCTGCGCGAGAGACGGTTCGTGATGACCCTAGAGAACAGCTTATAAACATGACTCAAAAGGGAAAATCGGTCGATAGTTCTTCAGGAGGGTCTTATCTCCCTTTTTGAAGAACATAACCACAACACCTTCGCTCCATGCCTTTGGAGTCCTCCCCGTAGACAATACAGAATTAAATACTTGCTGGAGATGTTCAAGTACTGGTTTTCCACCAGCTGTTAGAAGTTCGGTTGTAATTCCGTCTTCTCCGGGGGCTTTTCCATTTTTGAGCTGGCTCAAGGCCATCACGATTTCGTCTAGGCTGACTTCGGGGAATTCATCCGGTGTAATGGCGGGTTAGGGTGGCTCTATGATCCAGAGAGACGGGATGGGGACAGGGCATTTCAGAGGTATACATTTGACTATAAAAGACCTGGATTTCCTTCAGAATTTCCGGCTTAGAAGTAGTTACTTGTTCGCTAGAAGTGGTCAATTTCGTCAGATGACTTCGACCAAGCTGCTCAACGAAGACTTTCGACCCCCGATTTCGCTCAATAGTTTCCTTTATAGAACGGGTATTGAAGCTTCGGAGATCTCGTCTTACCAGCTTTGTTATCTTTTTATTTAAATCAGACGAAGTGACAGCAGGATTTTCGCGTCGCTTCTTCATTATCTGGAGAGATTCTGTGGAAAGTTTAGACTCCTTAGAGTTCTTACGAGTCAGGCAGAATTTAATTCCCTCATCCCGGAGGATTTCCACGATTTGGTCGAGCTTTTGGTCGATATCAGCGTCGATTGTAGTTTCTAAGGCAGCGATTCGGTTTTGCAGCTTCAATTGGAACGTTTCCGATCCAACCACGGCCTGAAGCAAGTTTGGTCGGAGTGTAGATTTCATCAGACGGGCACGTTCAAGCTTGTAATGGATATCTAGAGTGCCTCGAACAAGTCGGTGATCACTGCCGGTATTAAACCTGTTGATTACTGAGACATCTCTAAATATTCGCTTTTTATCCGTCATAATGAAATCTATCATTTTTATCATTTTTAGTCATAGCGTCGGGGCTTCGCCATGTCCACTTTCGTTGAGGCTGAATCTTAAAAAAAGAGTTCATAAGAAACAGCCCTTCTTTCTCCAGAAAGTTGACGAGCATTTGCCCCCTATGATTCCTGCTTCCAAATCCGTGTGGTCCTAGTACTGATTCGCCGCTATTACGTACTCCTACTTTTGCGTTGAAGTCCCCCATCAGAACGTTGAAGTGGGCCTTTTGGGTGGCATGCAAGGCTTTTGATATCTCCTCATATAGATCCTCCACTTTGTCGTCTGAGTGTGCCGAAGTCGGTGCGTACACTTGGATAACTTTGAGCTTGTACCTATCGGTAAGTCTAATCACAAGGTAAGCTACCCTTGTCGACACACTTGAAATTTCCATGACGTTGTCTGAGAGGGTCTTGTGCACCAAAAACTCTACACCGCCTTGGGATACTTGGTCTCCTTGTTTGAAGTACATAAGATGGCCGGATTCTAGGGTTATAGTATCTTCCCCTTGCCTTCGGATTTCATACAATCCCAACACATGCCATCTTATGTTCCTCAGTTCTTCCTCGAGCTGTGCCAGGTGTTCGTCGAGCCGTAACGTGCGTCCATTAAACGTAGCCAGGGTTATTGTTGATAGCTGCCTTTTGACTTCCGGAGATTCTTCGCACCCCCTGCCCCACCGTTACCATGACAGCCGCCTTGGTCAGGAATAGCGGGGCGGCCGGGCACTGGGGGCCGTTGCTTTAGTGTGCTAATCATGGAGGGGGGGCCGTCATTTGTCGGTCGCCAGATCAGACCGTCGACAGTCGCCAGAGAGACGTTGATCAGCAGGATGCACCACGGGCAGGTGAGGTT
>LUGF01053281.1:203387-225999 GCA_001625245.1 Calycopis cecrops
AAAACTAAATGAGGAAGCTTTCGATAAAATTTCTTTCAGTATAACGTACCTCTTTTTAACTCAATTATTTTTTTTATTATAATCTTATAACAATTGATATATTTACAATAGCACTAAACAAGGTGGTACTGTAACTAAGTATAACTTAACAAAAAAAATACGGAAAAAGAACATGTTAGTGTGCGTAACAGAGGCGTTACTTATGACCGTATGCTATGCTCCTAATGACGTAACGGTTATTTTGTAACTTATATATATCGGTATCCGCTCCTTATGTCAACAATGGGGTTTCGCAAGTGTCAATCACGGGCGGTCACCTACTTTCGCGCGCCGATTAGCCGCCTATGTACATTCACCGGCCCGGCTCCACGCAACAATTGTTTCTGTAGGAATCTTTTATTTATGGACGAAGGTGCACTTGTGTGCGTGGGCAGTGAGCGACGGCGCCCGTGTCTTACCTGTGCGCGGCCTGCGGGTGAAAATAAGCCTTATGCAAATGGGATTGGGTTCAGTTTGGTGGCGACGGAGCGCGCGTCTGAAATGCTCTACCGACAATAAGTCAACGCTCGAACTCGCCTGTTTGACAGGATTCCAGCCGCGTTTGTCCCTGTTTGTTTATTGTAATCGGTTTGACAATGAGCTTAAGGTGCGGTTTCGAGTGATCTGCCGCTACCCGCCGCTCGCACGATGATACGTCATTGTGCTTCTTACTGTAGATTCGCCTCTTAGCATCCATAATTGCTTAGCGGCCGAACAACTTTTAAAGCTCTTTGTTGATTAGTTTCGAGTTGATTTATACATGTTATTTATTCTAACTTTTAGATCGCGGCGACGGGTATATTTTAGAGTATCGCTTTAGTTGAATATAATTAATATGTGGAGTAAAAATAAATGTGAAAGTAGAAAAGATAATCATGTAATGTAGAAATTATAATTAAATAATTGGATCCGATTCAGCTTTCTATATGTTAAGTTATCCATTCTATTTACCGATGTAACTAATTGAGACCGAGATATTTTCTAACATAACAGTTATCTTTTGTAGTTTAAACCAATTACTCTGGTTAATATTCAATTATTTTTTTTAATTTTTTCCTTCAGTTTTCTAATATCCAATTGTAATACGTATGACGTTAGCCGCTGGATTTATTTAGCTAGTCACAATCCGGTATTGATTTATTGATAACCGTATCAATGTGAGTGAAACCGATTATAGGAACTTTGTGCAACGGCGATAAGTGATTGCGCTATATTGTGTAACGTCACTGAACAATACGTTCCAACTTCGTTATCGCCAGGGAATCTTCGGAAAAGTTTGATAAGTGACTGATAATGGAAGGTCAATAAGGAGAGATCTGGTCCGATGCCACATAACTCACCGTAAACACTCTCTTTCGGTTACATTGACGGTTTTGTTCCCATCCGTGTGTTTAATTCTCTACATGTAGAGCGATGGAGGGTAGAGCGAGTTAATTTTGCGCAACGCAACCGTAAGGTGAGAGGTGAGAGGCAGGGCGTCTCGCTCGCACGCGCCGACCTCCTTGCGAGTGCCGCCCGCAAGGTCGGCCGCCTTAATTAATAAACTCGGCGTAAAGTATTCGAGCTGATAGCTCGCGCAGGCACGTCGCTCGCCTCTCTCGCCTCTCGGCCGATCTCACTCTTTGTTAACTATTGTATTGACCGCGCCCCGGCTTCATCTGTTTGCTTACCTTTAATTAATATCTATAAATATGTTTGTTTTATTTTTTTGTTTTTTTAGCAGAATTTTTGTTTCATTGCAGGGTTGGCAAGACTTTTTAGCAATTGTTTGATGAGAGGGTTGACACTTGACACGACAGGAAAAGTCTTGTTTACTATGAAAGTGTAAAGTAATGGCTATGCTATTTATTAGAAGATACAACACTAGAATATTAATTTATTGATAAAAGATGTTACCATGTTTACCCCCTTGTACTATAACAAAACAGAAAGGTGTTTCTGGCTCGCTACTAATGAACTGCGTCTTTAAGGAGAGGTGGAGGTTGCCACATTGGAGGATTGCGTTGAAACAACAACGCATCGGTATTTAGAAAATAATAATATAATACTTTGTAGCAATTAATAAATTTATATATTTATATAGGTAAATAAATAATTAATTTAGAAAAGAAAGACGAAGTTCGGTTTCTTTATAGTATTAGGGGAAAACGAGCAGTCGCCGCATTTTTATGACTACCGACATCATGGATCCGCATGCACATGGATGCGTTATTCTCATAAATCGCACTGAGCGCATAGTTATCACTTTACGACGTTATCATCCGAAAGAGGTACCTCCCAAGTCGAGCCGGCACAGTTACGCGACCCTGCAGCATGGCACTACCTCTTACATGTATATAAATGAGTAGGTAAACTGGCTGGCCTAAAGTATATCTGTTACATTATCTAGAACAGGGTCAATCTTATTTTTCAAACCACATTCTAAATTTAGCAGAAATCCGTGAACTTCTATTACTTTATTTTTAATTAGGAAGAGAAGCTACAGAGCCGTTGCTGTTTAGTAGCTGATTTTGTCCTGCACGACTAGGGTAGGACTTTTCTCAAAATTATATCGCCAAAAAGAGACAGTTATTCTGCTGTGCTTCGTGCGACGAGATGGCAACACAAAACAATTATGTGGATATCTGTGCACATTGATCCTCCTCAAAAGGCGCCGTCTGTAATCCCCTCTTGTGCAATAAAAAAACTTCGTGAAAATTTGATTCCACTGTTTATTCGATATAGCTATTATCTCTCTCCGTCTCTCTATGTGTAGATTATGTCCTAGACTCTATCGGCTCAATGTAGGTAACCATGATCTAAAATGGTATATATGTAGTTGAAAACGATTTGCCGAGCACCCGATGTCAGGTCAACAGTGTTGACTGTGTGGCCGTGTTGAGGACGCAGCCTAAACAGGACGGTTAGTGTAAATGCTTTAATCGAAAACGGTTGCCGACCCAATGAAATATTAAGGATGAATGGATATGTGATGAGACTGGATTCCAAAATGCAAATCTTTTCACACTGTAAGAAATTGGAAAAAACTTTTTACCTAGAACGAACATAATTCATAAATACGACGAAGTCATTTTAATATGTACTACATTACATTTTCACACCCCCGTGTATTAGGTTAAAATGTAATGTAGAGTACACAAATGAATTAAATTGCTAGTAAAGTAGAGTCGGCTTCGAAATAAAACAGTAAAAGTGGTAGAGTAGAAGTAATTTTCAACGCTTTACACGGATACAGTCGACAGCATAGAAATCTCCAAAGAGAAAAGCAAATAACTTTTAAGGTCAAGTGGGTTAAATTTGCATTTTAATAATAATTATTAATATGCTAATTTAATATGCGGAAATTATCTACAGCATGTACGGTGTGCGGCGGCTGGCAACTGCCACTGATTTATATTCTTTACTCATCTTCACGTCATCACGTATTACAAGGTGACTTTTTAAGTGACCGGGGGGCTAACGAGCAGTTAAAGCGCTGATAATAACGCATAGACATCCACACAAGTGTTATGCAAACGTGGTGCCCACCTTCCGACCTCATCTCCAAACATAGATGCTTCTTTACCGAGATATTATGGAGAGAGAGAGTCATCTTCCTGTACCGGCCTAATTGGGCTGCAATACAGTATACCACTATCTCTTACAAAAATCATACAATATAACTTACAGCTCATTCTCATGACAAGCACTCGATACCATCTTCACCAACAAAAGCACCTTACTTTCGTTCGGGTTATAAGGAGAATAAGCGAAAATTAGGCTTCAGCTCTATATCTCTGGATCCCAAGACAGTACCGACATTGTAGTAGGGTTAGGTCCAAGGCATGAAAAAAACAGTCCCATAGTTCTTTAAAGTTGTTTATTAGTAATTAAATTATTTATGAAAACTCTACTGCTCGGATGAAATACTCCTATTCTAGGGTAATAGAACAGTCTATTACAATCTTCCCGTCCATGAAGCCTAATTGAGTGTGCCAAACAAATACAATTAAAGTAATTTTACAAAACAAGCAAACAACCTTTAGCACAGTCCTTGCAAAATTATCGATTTTCTTAAACGTTAACATACGTGAATATGAAATCACTAGTTGTGTGTGTAGAATCTAATCCATTTTTATTTTTTAGGACCAATAGTATTTTTGTAAATTCAAATTATAAACTCTATCTGCTCCAAATTAATCCAAATCATCCGAACCAGTTCAGGGCCTTACAACAAGGTAGAGTTTTGTTACGTACACTACCTATTCGGGTGGCCTCGTGGTAGAATGCTCGCGATCCCATGGCGCCCCCAATAACGGCAAGATGGACATGCCACAGGGGTTTTGTGGGTAAACCGGCACTCGGCCGGGAGTCCCACACTCCCCGGGGTCATTACACTCTCGGAGGGCTGGTCACGACGCATTCCTCTGCGTAAAAAAAGGTACATTACCTATTGTAAACTTGCTAGTGGTTCTATATTTCTAAATATTATCACCATAGGACAACTTAAAGCAAATCGCAAAAAAATATGACGGACATTAACATAAATAGCGAGAAAGCTTTTTACTATTTACTGAAAAGGCTAATTTATCTCGCAGTCGCGCCGCAATTTATGAGTTGCACCGAGGGCAGGTGAGAGCGCGGAATGTTTGTCTATCGTAAAAACGCGTCGGTGGCAAATTGCGCAGCAGGCGGTGTCGCACTCGCCACTTACACCTGCTTTTTGTTCTAAGTGGCCTTGGACACTGCCTTATAGATATGAGCTTTTTTCAATCTTTAACGGATCGTATGCACCATCAGTGAATTTTTCAGATGCTGCATGCGTGTAGCTGAATTGGGGAGGCACCTCTCGCTTATGATACCGGCATAAAGTGAAAGATGTGTAAGTAGCCGGTGGCCCATGGAGGGGAGAGGAGGAAAGAGGTCAACGCATTTCTATAAACTCTACGTGAATGTCTATTGGCGTATGATAGCCAGAAAAGGAGAGAGTAAGCAGTCTTGGGGGATGCCCGCATGTACATCGATGTCTTCGGAATTGAGGCCGTCGTAGTAGCTCGACAATCTTCCGACACAAGAAGATCTGGACTCTAAAAATCATTGAAAGTATTAATTGATTCGCTTTGAATAGATTTAAGGTGT
The DNA here is from genome assembly GCA_001625245.1 of Calycopis cecrops. Taxonomy (NCBI): domain Eukaryota; kingdom Metazoa; phylum Arthropoda; class Insecta; order Lepidoptera; family Lycaenidae; genus Calycopis; species Calycopis cecrops. Next base: position 208,545 of record LUGF01053281.1, read on the forward strand.
GTGAAACCGAGCGGCACGGCTAGCGATGGATAAAGTACTAAGCCAGTAAATTACTATGTAAAAGCTCGTTTGTGTATCGAAGTGGAGCCACGACACACTCCTCACTCAGACGTTGATTGGAGCCGGCTTACTTATATTGATATAAATAGCGGTCCAGCAAATAACTGGACTGCCGATGCACTGAGCGTTACCTAGATTTTACTGCGCAGATACGATATAGGTACTAATTTTACTGTTAGCATGTCATTAGCTTCGTCAGAGGAGATTAAATAAGGTCCGTCCAATCAAGTGAGCACATGATACAAGGCATAATGCGAGAGCTTCGGGCAGCCATTTTAGTTGTAAATGTTTGTACTTAGTATAATTTTATTGTAAAACTGTATGTCGCTCTTATGACTACAGTTTATTGTTTAAGAACTCACAGGGAAAATAATTGAAATTGTCTTATTGCGCCGCCTAGTAGATGACTACTAAATGTATCACTACTAAGTGATAACTACATTTCCAACTTTTACAAGTACAAGAATTTTCCTTCTTAACTCTAGAAGTAGGGTATTGAAATTTAAATAGCCCATATCTAACTGGGTACACAGGTGATCACGATCATGTCACTTAAAGAAAAGTCGTAAAATCGAATTAAAAATATCAATAAAACTAGAAATGTGACTGCGGCGAGATTTGTTCTCTGAAATGACATAAAATATGTAAACAGTTAAACTGTGAATCGGCTGGGAGTTGTAATCTCTTATCGAATATTTAATTTATCTGTACGTTTTAATTCACATTAATATACGGTGTTTATTTGATATTATATTTTTATAGACTTTCAAACTTTTATAACCCATCTAACATAACACTATCTGGGATCGTATGTGGTCCAGATTATCTTGATTTGGATTCACGTTTTTAAGCTTGTTTTTATTACAAAATGTAATAATTATTTATATATATTTTATTATTATATAATTATATACATATTTTCAGAAATATAAACAAAAAAGCAACAAAAAACAGTCTTGAAAACGTCATTCTGACTCTTACTTCGGTACGGGCTTTCAATGAACGGTAACTAAATGGTATATTCATCACAAATGAGAAACCTGTGTTGTTTGATAGGCAACAGTTATATTACATATATTACAGCCCTTTTATTAAGGGCAAGGCAAAGATAGTTCAAAATGTTATTTTCACATTTTTTTCTTTACTTTCTACTTTACTAGAATTTCTTTGGAATATGAATTTATTAAGTGTTATAATATGCATAAGTTTAGGTGGTCTGAATGTCACCTAAAGGCTTTTCATTGCATAACCTCAAAGGGAAAATCAGTAATTCCTCTTTCCCTGGTCGTGTCGGCTTATTTCTTAAGAAGCTCAATCGGGAGGGCACGACTAGGTACCCACACGATACCTTCACAAAATGTCAACTGTCATGTCTTGACTCGTGTGGTGTATGAGTTTTCGCCCATTAGAAGGGAAAGCGGAGGGCGACACGTCTCATAACTGAGCGGATGTTTACGAGCATCCGTCAGGTCAGGTAGTATAAATATCAAAACTAATAATATCTTACTTTGATTACTGTCTTTTGCCATCGTATTGATTCTCTCTCGTCGGCTGTAAAATAACTTAACTTACAGGCAAGAAAGAACCTAGCTCTTAACATAATAATTTACACAACATCAGAGTCAACATATTGACACAATCCCGGCTAGTTACAGCGAGCATCACAGTCAAATATATCGACATAACCCTGGATAGTTACAAGGAGCATAAAAATTGAGAGTCAACATATTATCGACATAATTCCGGCAACGACAAGGTGGTAGAGTTTTGCGACGACTGGCCCGGGTTGGTACCACCTCCTCGCCTATTCCTGTTGCCGTAACGTCAATACTTGACATTGTCGTGTTTGGATTTGGAGGGCGAGGTAGCCGGCATACTCACGCACTAGGCATCATATCCTAGCCTCCTGGTCGACAGCACACCATTAACGTCTTTGGTGTTATAGGCGTCGGATGTCTCTTTCCACCAGGAGAAACGACAGCTTGTTTGCCTTCCATGATATAAAAAAAGCGAGCATCATAGGCAAAATATCGACATAATCCCGGCTAGTTAGGGCGAGCATCAGAGGCAAAATATCGACATAATCCCGGCTAGTTAGGGCGAGCATCAGAGGCAAAATATCGACATAATCCCGGCTAGTTAGGGCGAGCATCAGAGGCAAAATGTCGACATAATCTCGGTTTGTTACAGCGAGCATCAGAGTTCACATATCGACATAATACCGGTTAGTTACAGCGAGCATCAGAGTCAACATATAGACATTATACCGGCTACTTACGGCGAGCATCAGAGTCAACATATCGACATTATGCTGGCTAGTGACAGCGAGCATTAGAGTCAACATATCGACATAAACCCGGCTATTTACAGCGAGTATCAGAGGTAAAACATCGACATAATCGCGGCTAGTTACAGCGAGCATCAGAGTCTTCATATCGACATAATCCCGGCTAGTTATAGCGAGCATCAGAGTCAACATATCGACATAATCCCGGCTAGTTATAGCGAGCATCAGAGTCAACATATCGACATAATCCCGGCTAGTTAGATCAAGCCTCACTAAAATATGATAATTCGTAGTAATATGTCACAACGGCTCCGCGCAGTAACAATACTCGCTTATGTAAGCCGGAGCGTCTTCCACTTTCGAATCAAGTTTATTGACACGACAAGCTCGACAAATGCCTGCTTCACAGTTACGTCGGTGCCAGATTATAGCGGCCGCCGATCGCGGTGTGGATAGCTGGCGCGCTACTTGAACAAACATCGGTGCCAGAGTTACTTGTCAACTACAATATAGCATAGAACACGTGCGTCAACATTTGAGTTTAAAATTAACATGTAACTGTCAACGCGCATGGGTAAAATTTTGAAATTAATTGTACCCTGAACCGAACTGATGTTTATGAAATTCTTTCATATGTATCATCCATCCTTGTATGTGATATATTTAAAATGATGAACTGTGAGAATATTGCCAATGATGGACGCACTAACTCTTATTTTAGTTGATGCGTCTGTAACTGTAGAAGCTGATGATTGTTGAAGTGGCGTCACTAGCCATACACATCAGCTATCCATATACACAGATCGGTGGCGCCAGATTACACGGGCGTCGGAATACGCGATACACTAACGTTCTCATTTCATCAGAACCGGCCCAGGGGTGACGCTCGGACGTTTTGTCAAGATGTATTATTTTAAACGAAAAGCCTACCGATACTCAGCCTTATAAGGCAGTCAACCCTAACATTTAGCATAGCGTGCGTACTTGATTTTATTGTAAACCTTCTTTACTGGCCTCTGTGAGCTTATTTATTACAATATACATCTTAGTTCAGCAGATATTATTTACCTAGGATATTCTCGTACATAATAAGCATTTACCTGGTCTAATCTAATAGTCTAATTTAGACATCTTAGGCATCATTTTGTGCTTGATACTTATTTTATGTTCGATATTTTTGGTAAACTTATTTTTAAATTAACGGTCCAAATGAAGTTATCATGAATTTTATTATCATTAACATTGACCGCTCTAAGTTATGTTTGGTAGTCAACAATATATTTGTGGTTGACACATAGATGCTACTTTGATAACGTCCATAAACAAATTAAATAATAATTTATGATATAAATGAAATAATTTACTTAATAATAAATAGGCCGGCATAAAAAAAAGCTAACACAAGAAACTTCGCATTTAAATCGTGTCCTATGTGAAAAAAATAATAATTATTATGTAATATTTTTTTTTAATTAATGCAAAGAGAGGCTGAAAAAAATTTATTAAGAACTTGAGTAACAGTAGGTACAGCTTAGTCATAGACTCGACCCGGAGCTGTCTTTAAAACTGTCTTTTACTAATCTTGCTAATTATTATTAGTTCTACTAGCTACAATACCTAATCAGTGTTCCTAACGGTAAATTTCCACATATCACAAATTCTCCCCGATTTTTCCCCACTTACATTACGTCAGTATACGTCACAAATTTAAATTGGTTCACCTCCGCCGACCTTCTGCGTCCCCGGGCGACTCATTCGGTTCCAGCCGAGTTTGATTAGTTTTTCGTCTACAATTATTACATAATTATAGTCTGCATTTGGGGTCAAAAGAGCAGACGGTATATAATGGTGTATGACTGACATATGATTGTACAGCCAGGGGGGAGGGGGTCCTGGCTATGGTACATAAATAATTACTTTAACACATTTGGGTATATACCTTTTCAATTTTATATAAATAGGAGAGGCCTCCCATCCTAAGTAACCATACTAAATCTTAATGAATAGGTACAATAAGAGTTTATTTAATGACAGCTTTTACGCGCGGATTCGAGTCCATACCGATTAGTTTTTTTTATTCAAAGTATCCATTTAGGCGTAAAAGCGTAACAAACAAACTGACATTTACGCTTATAATATTAGGTAGGGATATCGTTTCGACTCACATAGAGACCGCATATCGGTAATAGTGCTTGTATTGTAAGAAAACACTATACAGAGTATAGGCTAGATGAAGTAGTATTTTAAGACAGTTAAAAGTTTTTACTTCTTTTCTGTGATTGTTTTTAATATAATTATATTTTACCTACCTATACAGTATACATATTCTTATACATAATTATTTACGTGTATACAGGCCTACTTTTAACACACCAAGAAGCTCTTAGGAGCTACCAGTAGGTACATAGAACAAATATGATATTAGTAGCTTAATGAGTATATATTTTGTTTTTATGGTATAGGGGGGTAAGCGAGCAGTCGGAGCCATTTTCACGACTACCGACGCCCATAAACATCCGTATAGAAACTACACAGATGCGCTGCCCTCCTTTCTCCTCCCACCTCCATAGGCCACCATATTATAGCTCTCCTTCATCCTATCTTCGAAATGTGTCACCTAGACTAAAAAAACCGCACAAAACGCGACAGCACAACGAACGTCGCGGCAGTAGCTCATCGTGCCGACTCGATTCGGCTGCAACACGTCAGTCCTACAAAATACGACTTGCGGACAAGCGTAAGATTTAGCTACAAAGTTGTAGCAATAAATAATCGCTTAGTATAAATGACAAAATGTATTGAATATAGTTGTCATATTTTGACATTAACGATTTAATCGCTAATAAATTAATAAATACATTTAATTTATGTCTGCACCGACTGGTTATCCGTTAATTTTATGTATAGACCACCTCCTATATCAAACAAACATGATCTATGAGTCGTTGAAATGATAAATCAATAAGTTTTAATTGATTTTGATGTCGACATCGTCGTTTTGATCGTGGCGATGTCTTTTTGAGGTGCAGGTCAAGGGCGCTACATGAGATGTGCTAACGTTTGGAACAGATTTACGCAATGCTTTTGACTTGGTGAAACTTGCTCAAATACGGAATCGAACGTGTGACAAACGTCTCTAAGATTATTTTGTTCAAAAGGCAGTAAATACACCATACACGTCACTGTCAGCGTAACGTTTTACGCTTTACCGCACTTTTGTTATTCATGTTTTACGCAAATTTCAGATCATTTTCATCTTTGTTCTTAGTTCTAAGCTGTTGGACTCAGTTTCATAAACTCTTACTGAAATTTTATTATAATTGTGAAGTTTGGTATGTAGGTATGTTTGTTACTCTTTGAAAGCATCTATTGAACTACTCTGGCGGAGTCAGTGCCGAGACTAGGTACACTTACACAGATTCTAAGATTCTAATCTACGTTCTAAGATAAGATATAAGTAATACACACAAAAATTGTAAAATTAAGATGTTAATAATATTAAATTTGTATTAAGATATTTATTCTTGACGTTCTCTTCACTTGTCGATCTCTCAAGCTTTAAAGTTTCACTTGTAAGTTCTACTGCGTTGAACTATCCTTTTTTATGCATCTAATGATGATGATCATGCTGGTCGCTGACAGTGAATGTCATCGTGTAGCGTTTACCGTGCCGAAGCGAGTCGGAACCGGTCGGTAGTAAATCTACAAGTGTGAACGATGTCGCGCGACCGCGGCGCCGCACTAATCACTAGCCACTAGGCTGAGAGCCGGCTGTAGACATGACATACTCATTTTATTAAACCATTAGGTTTGCTTTTTGGTTGCTTTTTACATACCTGTACACCATGTACCCTAAAAATACTCTTTATATTTAAACTATATTTTGAATAAAACATTTCAATTCTATATAAAATTTTAGATTACACATGAAAAGGGGATATTTTTCAATATAGAGTTAGAGGTTTTTTCTGTCCAGACTGAATTACTGATGAGTGATTTGTGATTTGATACAGAGCCATTAGCTATGGACAGATGTCAGTGCCTATAGTCACAACTTGCTACTCACTACTACAAACCACCGCGCTCAGCAACATAAAATTAAAGAAAACAAAAGTAAAGTCAGATGTATTCAGCGCAATATAATTTTAACTTTAGTAACTCCTTTTTTATTGACTCATCATCATTTTTTCATTTACACCAGCACCGTGTATTTTCATATAAACTATTTCTGTGACTAGATACTCAACAACGTTGCAAGTCATTTCTAATCATATAACAGTAAGTACACTAGAATCGTAATCTACTCCTAACCTCTACATAAACACAGACATAAAAATTTGGCAATTGTAATTTCTGTCTGAACTGTCAAACATACCTAATACAAGATTACACGCGTTGTTATGCCGAGTAACTTTCAGCACATATAAAGCTAGTGAGGCCCAAAAGCGGCTGGCTCCTCGACTACAAGCTTAGCTGTTTTGATCAGGTGGACTGGCCAATGCCGAGGCCCATCTCGTTCGACGATATATTTATCGGCCATTAGAACATTAATAAAATATGATAAAATTAATTGTCTACAGAGTCTGCCATATATTAAATTAATGTTTTATTTATTTATTTATCTATTTGTTATAGGTATTTTATGTATCAAATTCATATAATCAATCGTTTCGTTTCAGCTAAATTATTATAAAATTATTTTAAGATTTTAATACTAAATATTAAGACATAAATAAATATGATTTATTGCTGAATTTTGTCCTAATCATAGTCATCATCAGTTATTATTCGTTCGTCAACAAAAGTCTATTACACCGAGACCTCCAATCCCAATTATTGACAATGAACGAAGAATAAATAATAATAATTAAATCACTATTAATAATTTATGTTCTGTACATTAATAATAAATAAATCATGTTTACGGTGCTTCACACGTAATTAACACATAATGCGTATGTGTGTTGCAATTAAGCCCGGTCACGATATAGAGGCACCTGGCGTTGATGACGTCATATCGACGCTCCAGTATAAAGTGCTAACCGTATTAGCACGTTCGGGGGGCCGCGGAGGGGAGAGCGGGGTACGACGGGGCGTACATTCAGAGTAGTTAGAGTGTTTTTATTTATTTATTTATAATATTATATACATATTATCCGATCCGATCCGGTATCAGTACCAATAAAGATATCGGGTAAATAAAATGTATGATAGTTCTTTCATATTGTCTGTTCCTATATCGGATATCGAGGGATAAATTTACCCGCTACCAAGTCGATATCGCACACATTGATATCGGATCGGTTACTTTTTTGGCAGCACTTTGGAGACTCGTTGGCTAAAGAGTCAAGATTTGATTATAGGGTGAGCTCCTCCTCTTTTCCGTACATGGGAGCGATCCATCCCCATAATCGTTGAGGATAGCTATTATTAGCTTTATCGAGGGGACCACTCCCTCCCCTCTCTAATGAAGCTCACGCGTGAAAATGGCCTCAGCGTAGTCATATGACTACGGAGGCCCATAAACATCTGCACAGAGGTTATACAGTTATGTCATCCAGTTTCCTCCTTCCTCCTCTAAAGACCACCGGAAACTCATACACCGAAATAATGCAACTGCATATTTTTCAGATTCGCTGGAATGCTGGTCCGATTCGGCTGCAATGCAGCACTGATGATGATGATGATGATGATGATGATGATGGTTCAGTAAGTCGTCAGCTCGGCACCGCGTGGCGCAGTGAAACCGGACAGATTTCACGCCTGCGGTCGCGTGTTCGAATCCCGTGCACAAATATCGTGACCGATATTGATATTTTACATTACATGTTCTTTCATGATCAATAAAGTTGTAATTGGTGGTTTCTTCAATTGTTATATTCCTCCTATCCTTGTGTTTCTACGAGCTGGGAGCAAACGAGCAGTTAGTGGCTACCACCGTCATGTGGCGTCTGGCGGCATGTGGAGTAGTTGCTTTTTTTCACTTTCCACAACAGTTTTTAAACAGAAGCTCAGGTTTTTAAGACATATCGTAGTGCATGCGTAAAGCAAATACATATATTGAAAAACAAATCTTTCTAACAAGGGTTTATTAAACAACATTCCACCCATACGGGCTCCGCGTTGCCCTTTTCTCCTTCTTCATAATGCGTCACGTTTTATGAAGTTACAAACTTCATAAAACGTGAAGCAAAACCCGGTAAAGCGCTTCATAGGACTTCACGCCATTGTCATGTGAAGCGGTGCCATCGTAACAGGTCAGTATAATTAGGCTGCTGTGCAACCTGGATATTACTTTGTAAGAGGTAGTGCCACACTGCATGCTTGCATGCAGCTGAATTGGAAAAAAAGCCGGCACGACCGGGGAGGTACCTCTAGCTTACACGAGACCGGCGTAAAGTGACACCTGTGCTGTTGTGTTTCGTGCGGTGTGTAAGTAGCCGATGGCCGATGAAAGTGGGAGGTTAAAGGAGGGCAGCAAGCCACTATGCGAAGGTCTATGAGCGTCGATAGTCATGAAAATGGCTACGACTGCTCGTTTGCCCCCCTATAACATAAAAAACTACTTGTTGTTGTAATCATCATCATCACGCGGGTCAATGAAGTTGTAAATCGGAGCGGCACAGCCAGGGAGGCTCACGAACACACAAACGAGGTTTGTGAGTAGCCACTGGCTCAATGGGGGAATTAGGTAAAGGTCCCCCTCCCCCACGTTGCCCACGCATCCTAACCGTGCGGATGTGAATGGACATCGGTAGCACAAAAACGGCTCCGATTGCTCATTTGTTCCAAGAAAATACCGACAGGCATGATAAAGAAACGACGCGGGTACCAGGAAAACATAAAACAGAAGATTTACATGCAATAAATACACGGGTCATATTTAATGCGAGTACACAATATCGACGGGCAGCGGACGTTTCTCATTTATTTACTGGCACAAAAAGTAAGAAGGGCTTTAATAAAGTCGGCCGTACGGCACGCATTCCTCTCAAACCTGTCCGGACACCCTGAAAAATGCAGGAGGACCCAGTTTCCCTTGATTTGTCTCTGTGGTCCCACCATCTTAATTGCGCCGGGTTATATTTACAAGGACTCATGTTTGTTATATAATGTATAATTATATTGTCAATACATTTGTTATGTGAGTGTTATAGTGCCTAGTTATGGATATGTTAAGGTTTTCGTGAGTTTGTAAGAGTGGGGAAAAATGTCGTTTTTAAGAAGCCACACTGTCTAAATTATAATTTAATGCTAAAGTACGACTCTTCTAAAAACCTGTGAATTGATAATTATTTTTAATTGAATGTAATTTATAATTATAATTAATATTTACGACTGCCCTCAAAGTGGATCTGTTGCCTAACATTTCTGTATCGTGGTAATAAAGTAATCTTAATTTATCAATTAACTTATAATTAATAATTAATTAATTATATCAATCATCAATAATTAGATCGTATATTTATGTATGATCAATATTGGTAGTTGTATGGAAGCTTGTCGACTAGCCCTTGGCCCGTAGCCTTCGTAGAGGCGAGGTGAGTCAGTAGCGCTACGAGGCTACGAGACTTGAGACTAGACATTCAATATAAAAGCTTCGTGTATGGATGGATGTTATTATAATTATACGTGTTCTTATAATTATAAATATCGTGATTTTTTATCCTGGGTAAACTCCAAAACTACTGGACATATTTTAAAGATATTTCGCACGTATATTTCATTTCGATTAATAATAATTAATAACAACTAGCGATTAAATTATTAGAGAGAAGAATAAATAATAGCACAGCAATACGTGTCTGGGTCAATTAGTCTGTGTGAGTATATAATACAGATATCCAAGAACGAACCTTTATTAAAAAAAAACTTTTTATTAGAAATTACAATTAGACAACTGTTTCGTTTTGTCTATCAGTTTTCACGCCGTTTTCAGGTTTTAAATATACATAGACTAATATAAATATACTATTTATATTATCACAGTATTTTGACGTCTATTCCATAATTTATATGATAATTTTTTGCTAAGTGACGATATTTAAGGAAAGACAAAATAACAATTTGTCATGTTCTTTGCAGAACTTGAGTCGTGAGACGCAGGCGGACTGTCATTGGCCTCATTTTGGCGGATTTTCATATGACGTCACCGTGTCCGTATTACTTAGTATTTTGCTCACGCTACTTGTATATTCACTGTTATAACATTCAACAATTTATTAAGATAAATATGTTTACATCCTTCTAAGGTCCCTGACGTCTGTTTGCAATGTCTAATCTATGTATATCTGTACTCAAAACTATGTGCAAAACAAATAGAGATAGAGTTTTGATATAAGTTCCTTATGTATCAAAATTGTACTTCCAGTATCGGAACCAAGGATAAATAGAATACTGAAAACGGTCGTAATTCCTACGGCGTATTAACATCTTCATAGTGAATCCTTTTTCGATTACGAGTGTAGTGTGTGTTTCTATTTTCTTTCCAGTCCTGATTAAAGGAAAAGTACATCCAAGTTACCGTAGGACAGACAGATTTTAAATTCACTTATCCGACCATATTTGCGAACCGGAGTGCACGCTGTAATTGAAAAAGTGTTAAAGTTTGGTCGGACGGCGTGCCAAGATCGTTCGTCACGAGCTGTCACGTCCCGTCACGTCCTGTCACGCCGCGTCACGTAGTGTCACGTATTGAACGTGTTTCCAAATCATTGTTTCAAAAATGAACATGTCGGTGCATGTCCCACTCGAGTTTACATCGAATGCTGTGTTTTTTTGGCGTTAGCGTTTCGATTTTGGCGATGTTTGGAGGAACGGTTAAATGGATTTTCGTTATCGTTGTGTTGTTTAAAATTGACAAGTTATTGTTATGCATGTTGAAGGAGCAATACAAGTGTGTAGGTGATATGCACTCTGTTCTCTATCTACCCCATTAGAATCTTGGCGCGAAGATGTCTTGATGTAATTGCTGATAAATTAATGTTTTTCATTCTGAAAAAAAAATACTTTAAGAAAGAAAGTTTAAGAAAGAACTAGTTAAAAAAGAACTAGTTTAAAAAGAACTAGTTTAAAAAAGAACTAGTTTAAAAAAGAACTAGTTTAAAAAATTACTAGTTTAAAAAAGAACTAGTTTAAAAAAGAACTAGTTTAAAAAAGAACTGGTTTAAAAAAGAACTAGTTTAAAAAAGAACTAGTTTAAAAAATAACTAGAACAAAGTCTACTAAGAGTGAAGGTTCAGCTGACAGAAGTAACTGAAAATAAAATCTTGCAAATTATATTAGACAATTGCTGGTAATAGACTGCGTATCTCCAGGATGTTATGTATATTATTAAAGTCATCTAATTTGATTCGATTTTCCTCACTACTGGGGTACTTTCAAATGTTATGTTCTTACATTTATCGTGAGGTTTGGCAAAACCCTAATTTAGGTACTTATTCTTGGTATTAGATTGCACTACAAGCCCCATTGTACTTTCTCGTCCTGCGTCATGCAGGATATCTGTACATGATACATCGAACTTGCCATCTACATCACTGATGAGTCATCTGATCACGCGGGTCATTTTTCGTTAAATAAACGCAATCATATCCGGAATACCTAAAGGAAAACTGTCACCGTGCCTTATAATTATTGTATAACTCTTAATTAGCTTCAGATACAGAACTTGATTCTGTCTTCCATGTGGGTTGATGTTAGACAGTTAATAAACAACACGGTGTTTGATAATTTTTTGATTTTTTTTATTTCGTACTTTATGACTTGTTAAACACGTTACCTAAGTATTTCCAGAAAATAAGCAGTATTTACAACAAAAAATAATGTTAAAGTTTGAGTTATTACACTCGCGCCTAAAACAGTGCAAACTGTCATGGCGTCGCAATATGATTAGATTGACGTCAAACGCAAGTGACAAAGTGTAAACAATAGGCAGTTCGGCTAAAGTTTACTTGCCAGTGACGTCATCTGAGTTTCAACAGATCACAAATCGTTTTTGACGTTGACAAATAATTGCTTCTTTATTTCGCAAATTTTACAATAAATTTGCATTATTTTATACAAAACAGACTTGTATACGGTTTATTATTATCTTATTTAATATGATGACTATAATTCGTAGTATATTTTTGATAGTGTCAAATAGCCTATTCTATAAATTAGTTAATGCAACCGATTGTGGCCTACACAAAATCTAGTTTACATAGGCGTATGTGGAACATGATTGATCTCTGCAACTAAATTACCTATCGAGTGTTTTTTTATGACAAGTTTATTGTGTTCAAGATGAAATGTTGTTCTTGTAGATTGTATACGGGTGTGATAGAGCAGGGATCAAGGTTTGTGGTGAGTATTAAAGTTAACGGCGTTCTGTTGTGGTCTGGTTCTATATAAGTTATATGTTGATTTGACTGCGTCGTGGTCGTGGTCGTGGGAGACATGTTCAACCGATGCAAGGTCCCGGGTTCAAATCCCGAGATGGGCCAAAATTTTGTTAAGATTTTGCACTTTCTAATAACAGTCTGGAAGTTAGGAAGTTGACGGTGTAACAACTCCGTGGTACTGTGCCTTATTTCTCTCCGGTCGTGTCGTGTTGCCGTCCTATCGGAATAGGAGAATAGGAGAAAAAAGAGTGCGCTTTGAGTACACACTTCTGCACTACAATATGTTCTGCGCAGTCCGTCTCTATAGATACTGACCCCGTAGTCGAAATTTGACATTATTATTATTATTATGTTCATGTGTTTTATCTTATCTTTGTTGTGATTTAGGTAGTTATTATTTTTTAATAACTGTTTTATTCATTTGTTATTTAGGATGCCTGCTCATTTTTAATCTAGATGAACATCTAAAAATATTTTTTACTCCACCTTCGCTGGCAAACTCTTGAGGTCACTTGCTAACGGGAAATACATTCTTGATGTTAATCAGGAATCAAAACTGTAAGGTCTTTTGTACGGTGCGTTGTTAAAAAATATTATAGTAATGACCTTCAGATATCCTCGAAAACTGTCTCTCTTGTCCTCAGGATATTCGAGGGAATCTTATTAATTAGTCATCTTATAATGATGCCGTAAGTTTACGCGAATATTACATTACAATAAAACAATGTTGACGGATTTTATTCATTACTTTTTTACCTGACGGTTCAGAAGCTTACAGCAACCAGGGTCACTGGTAGACTCAGATGACAGATGTCCTTTTGTTTTGTTCCTGATGATTTATCATTATTTAGTTATTCTGGTTAATTGAAAAAGTGCTTATTATATCTTTGTATAGAGATCTTTTCTAAAGAGATGAACGAAGAAGTACAATAATGGTAGGAGAAGAAACTGACGGAATTCAATAATAAACTAGTAGGTAAGCTTTGGTGACTGGTAGTGGCATTATACCGCCGTGAAGTGACAGCTATGCGACCCGTGTGGCTTGTGAGTTTACGGTGGCTCTTTATTGCCAGCTCATTCATTCGAGGGCGCTTAGGTTTATAAAAAGGATAGCTGATGATTATGAATTGCATAACAATTGTTGCGGAACCAATATGTGAGCAGCATTGAATCTAGCTCAGACAGCGTAATTAAATATATTAACTTTCGAATTGTTCACATTATTAAATACGGTAAAACTTTATACGTATATAAGTATATCACACACATACACAAGTATGTAGATATCTATTTTGCGTGTGTTTGTCTTGCTGCAAAATATATAAAAATGGAAGCTGCAGATGTGATGCCGTCCTTCCGCTTACCCTCAAATAAGCCATAAGAAACTCACGCCACACAAAATGCGACAGCATGACTGTCACTGAGACTGTATCAATTGATCGAGAGGTACCAAAAGTACCGGCCCAAAGACTTAAAAATCTGTTGTAGACTGCATTATAAGATTGTAAAAATCTATGCATTAAAAGAGTTTTTTAATCTAAACCAGCCGGCTCATGCTCGCTTCAATGGGCGTCAAAAAATCTTAATAAAATATAGCTTACTAGCTGCGCCCCGCAGTTTCAGCCGCTTAAATTTCGATCCCGGGGTGACATCACATAGGAACATTTTTTCGGGATAAAAATTATCTATATTTACTATATTAGTAGGATGTTAGTTCGTGATATTGTAACTTTCTATTAGTGAAACAATGGCTAAAATCGGTCCAGTAGTTTTGGAGCCTATTTGATATAAACAAACAAAAAATGTTTCCTCCTTATATTATTAATATAGATTTCACCGTGTTTCGTGCGGTATGTAAGTAGCCGCTGGCCCATGTAGAAGGGTGGAGAATCAGGGGCAACAAGGGTCTCTGTGCGGATGTCTATGTGCGTCGGCAGTCGAGTAAATGGCTGTGACTGCTCGTTTGCCCCCCTAAAGGGGGGCAAACGAGCAGTCACAGCCATTTAAACGAGTAGTTTTTTTATGGTAAAACCATAAAAAAAATACTTAATGTAGATACAACTTATGTGTAATAAAAGATGATGAATAGATTTAGTGTAACAGTGTGAGTATTAATGTCGTTCATAAAAGATTTCTATTCTATATTAATCAGCAAAATTAAAAGAACGATGCTTAAAACCGCTCGTCTTTAAAACACGTGATCACAGTCCTTATCAGTGGCGTGGTGATGGTGCGTGATGACACATCAGGTTATCTAGGCGCGTGTGATCGCCGTGATCACTGTGATCAGGTAAACAGCGTGATAAATGTTTCACTTACCTGTCGCGCCGCCTCAATAATAACCGTGATATTGCGATGAGACTAACTGGAAAAACTCGTTCGTGGGATGTCGATATCCTTAAAGGTTCACGCGTAACCGGCTCATGTCGGCGGGTATTACCGCACGAGGCGTATCCATTGACGAATGTACTGAATAGCGTTCGCTACATTTTTAACAAATCGAGCAGTGGATGCCGCTTGTTGGTGCTGGTCTACGGTTGTCAGTGTGTGGTAGCGGCGGGGTGAGTACAGTGCGTTGTGTTGGCGGCTTTCATTCATGCCGCCCGGGCCAGTTCCACACGAGATCGCATCTCCCAATTACTGTCCGGCGCTGCGTCCGTACGCGATCCGATTTCTGTAATTGTTTCTTGATTGTGATCATTTTTTTTCATCCGACTGTGTCAGAAGGATGAGTTTATGAGTATTTATCACGATTCGTTGCCAAGTAGTTGTTTTGCAGAAAAATACCAAGATCATAGCCGTATTTCAGAATCACTGGCAGTTATAGATTAGAGGGCAGATTCTGTGGACAGATCAGTCAAATACTACGAATTCGACTCATTTAACGAATTCAATACGAATACGAAAAAGTCAAATAATCATGCCACGATAGCTTTTAGAAGCAATTATTATAGATGTTCTAATACACTATTCTACATAATTAAATATCCAACTATTTATTTTTCAACTAAAAAATGAATAAGGCCATACTCGTAAGATTAAGGTAGACTTTCGATAATTAATTTATGGTAGTCAAATTTCCTGTGATGCGGAGGAGGAAACAGCTCGACACACCTTCAAGGTGTACCTACTATGCATATGCTGAGCAGCATCATAGTCTGCAGATGGTGCTTTGAAGGTAGGACCTTGCTTCCCAGGTTTATGGCTTGACAGCGACAAGTCCTGGGCAACGGGGTCTTCGGTTGTGACGATGCAAATTCAAGGAGCCTACATAACTCAAGGAGGAGGGGGCGGGCTTCCCCCAACGGAGACGCGCAGTGGACGTTATATCAAGCCGCTACTCCTGCCCGCTATTTCCGCAGCCGGGGTTCAGGTTAGGAATGTCGTTTAAGACTTTGCCGTCATTGGGGTAGTTCCAAGTAGGAACTTGTTAGGGTCAGGAAAACGACCATTTTTGTCACGAAGACAGGTCCTTAGCCAGGGATTGGCCAGGGGTGACCTGTCCCTGACAGACCCAGCCGCTCCACCATAGGGAGCGAAGGCTCATTCGTAGGTTTTTTGCCGGTAGCACCTTGATAAAACTTGCACACGCTCCAACTTTCCAAGTTAGGTGGAAAGTGCGTAAAAATGGTTAAAAAAAGGTCATTGTACTTTTATACCAAAAGCTTAAAATATGTTAAGAGATAATAGAAATATTAAAACTGTAGAAGAAGACGTCATTCTATCTATGTCTTGTGCGGCTTTCACGGAAAAACTACTGAACGGATTTTAATGAAACTTTTTTGTTATATAGGTATAGTCCTCGGTAACATTTAGGCTATAATTTATCAATATATATAATGCTGCAGTCGGTATTTAGACTTGGAATATACGATTGTAGGGCAAAATAATAGGTTGAAAATTCGGCCTCATAAAATTGCACGTTACCATGACAACATACTTATTTTGACAAGACAACGGCTGTCGGGTAGATCTAGTATAATATAAGGTAAATCTTTGCTCAAGCGATGAATGTTAATTAAAAGTAGTATGTTTATGATGTATGGATGTTATTTATTGTCCAGTTAAAGAGTCGTCGGTCCTTTGTACAGCCGCCAGGTAAAGTATATTTACAGACTGTTAAATAAAATTTAAAATAAAAAGAAATATTTTGTTCCTCAGATCACCACAACACATACAAGTACGTGTTAGTGATAAACGAAATTGAAAAGAAAAATTATTTTATTATTAATTAATATAATGTTGCTTAGAAGTATCATCTTAAAGACTATTTAGTTATCTGTACAGCAGTGCAATAATAGATAACTAATATTTAATATAACATAACTCATAATATTTGAGGAGCACTGGAAAAGAAGACTTGGCGTTCGATGGAGAATTTAGAAAATTAGGTAAGGTTGGTATAGGGAAAATTTTTTAAAAGTATTCGAAATATTATTTTAATAGCATAAGTGGGCAAACGAGCAGTCGGAGCCATTTCTATGACCATAGACATGCGCATAGAGGTTATACCTACAGATGCATTGCCGGCTAGTTACACACCGCACGGAACGCTAAAGCACAGCTGTCACTTTAGGCCGGTTTCGAGTAAGCGAGAGGTACCTCCCCGGTCGTGCGGCCCAATTCGGCCACATGCATGCATGCAGCGTGGAACTACCTCTTACTAAAAATATTGCATTTTTACTAATGTTATTATATTAAAGTAACGTTCAAATAACGGCGG
>LUGF01053281.1:238542-272028 GCA_001625245.1 Calycopis cecrops
TTTTGTTTATTATAATTTATTTAAGTTAACAAAAAATGAAAATTGCCAAAAATGTTGTTAACTTAAATAAATTATAATAAACAAAATACACAAATTTAAGATACTTTTACAACGTGCTTTGTATTTGTGGAATTTTTTTTTGGAAATTTCCTCCTCTTTAAGAATCTTTTTTTTAAATTTCTTAAATATTAATAGTTTTTGAGTTATTGCCAAAAAACGAAATACCTTTTTTTTTTCATCTTAATTTGTTAATAACTTTTGCAATTTTTATCATGCAGTAAAATCCTTCAAAACATTTTTTCTAGACGTCATTCCGAATCCAATGAGCTATCGCTCATATTTTTAGGACCTTTATCAAGAATTAACACCATTTTGAACATTTCGACTAGACTATATAGTTTTTTAAAGAAATTTCCTAAGTGAAGACTTAGTACTGTCTTAAAATGCTATACGTAGTACAGAAAAGTGAAACTATACTATATACCAACTAATAACTATGTTTGCTAGCGCGTATTAATAATAGTAAATCATTATATAACATATTTAGTCAAAAAGTCATTTCAATAAATGCAATATTTGGAGCTTTTGAATCATGAACACAATGAATCACAAATGCAATTTGTAGATTTGTCTTTACTAGTTTAAACACTATATTATCCATGGCAGGTTTATTTCTAATTGAATTTATTCAAATTGCGGATCGTCTGGTGAAATGCTAAGTGACATGTCACTGAACTTGGAAGGTCGTCGGAGTCAGCCAAAAAGATAATTTGTATGACGATCGTAACCGTCTGGGTCAAGCTGTGTGCAGCATTGTGGACCTCTCTGTGTCCTTGCTGCTATAACAATGTTATTTTTATAGTATAAGAGGGCAAACGAGAAATCGGAGCCAATTTGACTACCGTTGCGTTGCCCTTCATCCTCCTCCCTCCTTTATATATGGCCCATGGGTCATCGTGGATGGACGGATCCTAACAATTGAAAAAATATAGATCCCCCAACTCCTCCAAATATACAATACTTCGTCGATACCTTTAATAAAACCGCAGGATACGCGATGATTTCTTTTGTTTTTACTTTTTTTCACACTCATCGTACAAATCTTTAAGATTTTAGAAAAAAAAACCTGTTTATTAGGGATATAGTAGTAGGAATAGTGTAGGATTCTAATGGTAGAACGTTTTTCAAATCGGACCACAAGTTTGGGAGCCTATTCAATGCAAAGAAAGACACAAACAATAAAAATTTTCGTCTTTATAAAAAGTTGGTACAATACGATATTGTGCGCAAATACTTCGTAGCACGTGGCTTTCTTCGATATCTCATAGTGGAGACACTAAGATAGACGATGATGATGATGAATCAGTCTTCCTTACGTGACCTCATGAGATATCAAAGTAACCACCTAAACCGCCGTTCTGGTTCAGTTCACACTGTCGCATGTCGTGTCAATTATAATAGGTCTTTTCCTATGAAGTTGCCGTTTTGTCGTACTGACCATTTTAAATCAAAATCATTTGTTTCTCACTGATAATTCTAATTTCAAATTAATTTTATTTTAAAAACATGGTATTATTTTTTATAAAATCGTCATTTGTTTAATAGTTAGTGTTTGGTTTTCATCGCATTCGAACATTTTATGTTATCATGGATACGTTAAAAATTCGAGTAATTATGGAATATGAGTACCGTCGTGGCAGCAAAGCGGCACAAGCGGTACGCAACATCAATGACGTTTACGGAGCAAACACTACAAACGAACGCACCACCCGTTATTGGTTTGCCCGCTTCCGTGCTGGAAATTTTGACCTGAAAAATGAACCCCGTGGTAGTCCGAAAACTTTGGTCGACAATGACGAATTAAGGGCGATTCTGGAAGCTGATGATACTCAAACTACGGCTGAATTAGCAGCAGCAGGACAAACAGAAAGACAAAAAAAAACATTGAAAAGTGTTCTAATACTATTTTAACATCGCAAACAATTAGTTTTTCGTAAATATATTCAATGTGCAGACACACGGATTTTACTGTTTTACTCTATGTATAGATAGATTCCTATAATATTTAGCACACGGTTTTAGCCGACTGCTCTAGAAGACGGGTAATGCTTTCGAGCTTATGCATATGTATGTATGTATGTTAATGTAAGTAGATAGACTTCTCTGGTAAGGGTTGACGTATTTTGAGGTCGTCGTTAGATTCTTCACTTTTAATTTGTTTTTTTATTTCTCTATTTAATTTCAAATCAGTTTTATCTTTAAAATGCTTTATACAAATAATGATATATTTATGAACAATCAGCGTGCGATAAGTCCGTGGGAGCCTGTGGTCGCGGGTATCAGTGAAAATAAATATGGGAAATTTATATCAATTAATATATTGTACATATGTTTACTGTTCCACTTACTTCAAAAAATTGTTATTTTTGAAGTAAGCTGGTATAAATTATTATTTTAAATAGTATAAACGAGCTGTCGGAGCTTTTGACTACTGACGCCTACGGGTATCGGCCAGATTGTTACGTATTTATATTACTTGAGTATTTTTGGTTTAACAGACGAAATACTTTTTACTGGAGAACCAAGTCTCAAGAGATTGAAATTAAAATTTGCGATATTTGTAAAGTCCATATTATACCTACATTTCACAACCTTTTAAGAGCTTGCGTGTGACTATTTTACTTATCTTCGATGTGGTAACAATTTTATTGTGTGTTGGTCTCTTCCTATTGTCTATAACTGTTCCTTGAGTTGTAAGATGGTTTCACAGGAAAATAAATTGTACCCCTATAGACTCATATTGTTACAGGTTACAGGCTCATATTGTTGCTTGCTATGTGTGAGCTAGCTGGTTCGGAACTCTTCAGGAGCACCATAGTGTGGGCAAGACCTTTTAAATAAGAAAAAGCGCTATCAGAAATGGCATGTGTTACCTAACTCAAACATTTACTTAATATCCTACTAATATTATAAATGCGAAGGTTTGTATGCTTGTTTGTTACTCTTTCGCGCAAAAACTGCTGAATCGATTTTTATGAAATTTGGCACACACATAGAGATAAACACATAGGATAGTTTAAATAAAATTAAATAATGTTCTTATGGGATGCCATGGGATGATTTTCTATTTTCCACGGGATCGAAATTGAGCGCAGCTATATAATAATAATATTTAAAAATGAAATGGTGCGCGATCGCATTTTCTGTAGGTTTACTTGTTCTACTGCAAAGCACTAAGTGAGACTCCAAGTGAAGAGGTCACCTCGTGAATCCCATGTAAGGACCCGCTGGTCCCACAACAGTTATTTTTCACCAGTTATCAAGAGTATTCGGAACCGGTTCCACCACAGAGTAGTTGGTTTACATAATATTGGAAATGCGTATTCATTTGGTACATTCTAATGTTATATAATTTTCGTTACACTTTAAGTGAAATTCTAACTTCATAATTAGCAGATGCTTATATTAATTACTTCCTTACCGGCGTCGTTGGTCGACC
Source organism: Calycopis cecrops (assembly GCA_001625245.1). Lineage (NCBI taxonomy): Eukaryota > Metazoa > Arthropoda > Insecta > Lepidoptera > Lycaenidae > Calycopis > Calycopis cecrops. The sequence continues at coordinate 242,042 of LUGF01053281.1, forward strand.
ATCAACGAAGAGTCATCAACGTGTAGTGCTCTCAAATCTTTTAGACTGGAAGATTTGAGAAGAGAAGATTGTCCATCGTGGCCTTCACTGAAGAAATATCATGACTAGCTACAGCGATATTATATGTTATCTGCATATAATATAAGACTTCATAAATAATCTTTACCAATAAGAGAAAAGGAAAATATCGAATTGTTTGTTTGTTTATTGAAATGAATAGGCCCCGAACTACCGATTTGATAAATTCTTTCACTATTACAATCCTGTATTATGCCCGATAAGAATATACGAGGTATGTTTAAAATAGTGTTAGGGCTAGGGTTAGAGCCGTCATTACGATAATGAAACCCAATTTTTGAAAAAAATACCAAAAAGTATTATCTTGTAAGATTGTCGTAATTTTCGATGTCAGGGCGGACTGCTAGTTATCTACAAACTGTAAAATCTCAATAAACCTCTTGGTCAGGACTCGAACCCCACTTCAGAACTACGGAATTAACATACCAATGTATTTGCAGTACAATACATATATATAACATAACATAATAAATATTGTCAGCATTCCAAACCGTTGTCATTCGTAAATGAAAAACATTGAATAATATCAGAGTTATCTAATAGGAAATATATTGTATTACAATATACCCTTGACAATAATGTATGAGCGCGTATGTGTTATGGAAACACCGAAAATTACTTACGTTTTCATTGTATCAGTTTTTTACCCGAGTCACCGTGAATCAGTCTGTTTGTTACCTGAATGAGGATTGTAAATAAAAACAACAATGTCAAGAGGTTTGTCATGGCGTCTGTGTTTTGTGCAGCGTCATCATCACCATCATACTGCGCGTTTATAATGATATTCTTATTGACGCACATTACTAACATTTACAGTTTTTACTACAGCCATTAGGCTGTTTCTGGGTACTTAAGAGCAGGGGGTCCGTAGCTAGAAGGTAAGCCGGTGCTGACAGAGAGCCGCTCTAACTTGTCTTCATCAAATACGTTGACGCGCATATAAAGCTATATACTACTACTAAATACTTAAGTACGAGTAGTTACGTAGTATTTGCAATACGCATGAATGATATTATTGGCCTTCTGCGATTTGTCAGGCATTGAGTCGATCCACGTACTGAACGTAATAACCCATGGCAAATATCGAGGTTACCATCCACAGATTTGGCGCCTCTACCACATGATTAGGCAAGGAAACCGTTTACTCTGTGCCTCCTTTAAAAGTTAAGCCCCATGCGTGGCGGGGACACGTATATTAAGACCGCCATTTAACGCGACATGACACGCGGCAATACATTCAGCGCCCGCGTCCATATTTTATATCGCCGTGTAAACAAACGACGACAAGTACAATAATGCGCAGTGCCCGCGTCACGCGACGAGACGTCTCAATGACACCCGACATACTACGGAGCGTAATGTTTATTGTGCTGTATATGGACAGCTATTTACTAGAGTACACATGATGTCACCCCGGACACTCGGTTACGGAATATCCGACGCAGTAAGTGGTGTTGTCTCCTTTGTAACCATTTCAGGTAAGACTGAGTATTTTAAAGTCCCAGGCAGCTGATCTGCTTCGCCTCCTATCTAGACCAGAAACATAAAGGAGATCATTGTAGGTACGATCAGGTTGACCAACTCTTTGTTTTCGCAAACGCGCATTAGAATCTTAAAAATCCAGCGGTCAAATACTTTTGAGCACTTAATTGTGAGATAGTTTAGTTCTGTAATGCTACATGCATTCAGTGGCAACATAGACTAAGTATGACGTAGGAGCTGTAAGCATCATCACTATTTTCTTTCGACAAGCAGCATCTTCGACAGCAGTGATATTTGAAGATAGTGAAGTCAGTCCTCGCGAAGCCTTTCAGTCTGAGGTCCATTGTCCTATTTTAGGATCTTTCAACGTACACCCCTGTTTTGCTTTGTTTTTGTTCTCTTGCTTCTCTTTGATTTTCTTTCTCATGCATGCATTTTGAAGGGTCGTTCATTCGTTTTCATTCTCGATCATTCAGTATACTTCGCAGTTTCAGATAAATGTTCATACCTTACTGAACGAAATTATTTGATATTCACCTTGTGTAATTTCTTTTGTCTGCTCTTCAACCATTGTCAGTCCATTGCTGGCCATAGGCTTGTCCGTTGTGCTGAGCTATGTCTTCAGCTCTCCTCATAATTTTGCAATCTCTTTGGAAGTTAGAAAATTAAATAATTGTGAGCCCAGTTTCTGAACATTTTTTCGATTTTCTAGTGTCGTTGAAAGTTTGCAGTTTTGTGTTGCACATCCAAATAAACTAATTCTCAGATAAAATTTCACTCCAAAAGCGATAATTGGCATAAAACGGCATACATAACCGTATCCATTGTATGAAAGCGAACTGGCTTATGGTGTACACGTACAATGGAACCGTTACATAATTATCGCACCGCGTTCTCGCGTTTATAATATTAATGTTTATCCGCTCGTGTCTCGTGCTTCGACTAAAATGTGACGAAATTAGATATAGTAGGGTTGCTCCAGATCGCACATACTTCGCCGCACCCCTCCCACCCCGCATCACCCCTCGGAGCCCCGCTCGCACCGCCTCAATTATTGTTTATACATTCATTTATCATTAGTCACGGTTGCCAATATTGACGGCGTATTTGTGTTTGAGCGGATTTCTTCAAGGGCGTTCGTTCTAATACATCTCGTTTCTTATCTTTATTTAAATGCCGCTCAAGGATTTTTAATACCGCTCGTTTTAGTATTTTGTGTTTAATATCTTTGGTACTGTGTGTGAGTCGTAAAAACCGTGAGACCTGACGCCTAATTTAAGTGAATTTCCAAAGTTCATTAAATTGATATAAAATTTTGTTGTGACTGACTTTCCGATGACCTCTGATATATCTGAGGTGTTAATTATTTCAGTGTATCGTTGAGTACTATGTAGTTTTTTGAGGGTTTTACGTAAGTTTAATTGGTAATAATTTTATGTCCTAATCTTTTAACATTAAGACGTTTCACCTTCAAAGTCACACTTGAGGAACAAATCGTATAAAGGTCGGTCAATTACCACTAGGTCACATCTGTTATTATTCAAACAAAGACTTCACATGACTACCGACATCTATGACTGCTTAATAGTGTGTTTAAATAATACCGTATAGTATCTCAACACTTTTGTTTGTATATTGGCAGATATTTTCATCCCATTCCATCATTATCTCTACCAACCACAAATGAGGTCACGACCCCCAGCATTGGGGAATCGACTAGAAGAGAGAGAGAGATACCTGGCTACGATAATATGGGTGGAATTAAATGTGTTTTGAATTGAATCTCTCTAATTCCTTTAATAGGGCATAGGCGTTGTTACACTGACGTATCTTTTTGTTCTTTCTGGGCCTGTGATAGACTCTGATTCATCTTTCGTATCCATCTTTAACTGCGCACTTGCCTGAGCTGAACTGTCCTGCGCGGTTGGTACGTCGAATTCCGCCTATTATAGTAACTCATCGCTCCCCGTCCATCCCTGCGCCAGGCCGATATTAAATCTTTGTTCTCGCACGGCGTCGGCGCAATCTGTCAGCTCACAAGTCTGTCGTGAAATACGCTCGGAACTGAGCGGCTGACCGGTTGGCCAATTAGTCACTGAAACATTCCGAGCGCGCCGATCCGATGCAGTTCATTGCTCAACTATCAACGAGTATTGTCTTCCGTTTCGACGGATTCTTGGACTGTATAATTGTACAATATCCCAGAGTTATGACAAGTGTATTGTGAATATGTCGTTTTGTCATTCGGCCGAATAATTTGTCGATTGTTTGGCATATTATTGACATATGTTATTGCCGACTGAATACAGAATTGCCTGTCAAATGATTGATACGCTATTAGCACATTTTATACTTAGTCACTGTTTCTTTTTTAAGAAATTTTTGGGAATCTGGGAAGAAGGTGACAGCTACGCTCAGGAATTTTATGCGGTTTTTGAATCCGACTCATACATTTGGGTAAATCGATTGACAAATTCATATTCCTCGTGTCTAACTGATACAATTTGTCCGTCGCTCGCTGGGCCGTGACGCCGCGAGCGCTTGCACAACTGCCGGCGCCGGCGCAAGGATGCAAGTGCCACTGATTTATGGACGCGAGCGTTTTAACAAATTGATTATCTCAATTGTTAACAACTTAACGGCCGCAGCTCGAGTAAACGGTCTGTTGAAGCGCTCGTGACGTCTTTGGTGTGTGAATCATCCGACTCGCTCTACTATTCTATCGTACTCTTTTTAAATGTTTACGTTTTGTTTGTGTTTATTTACTATATTAGCAGCTACTTATATTATATTGTCATTCTTCATATTGCAATCATTGTCTGATGTATCGGTTGACTTTCTTTTTAGTTCACTTTCTTTTTAGTTCAAAACCCTCATTTAGACGTAATTTAAAAGCTTCTCTAGGTATGTATAAAATCTTGGAGGACGGGGGAAAACTATCAAGTTTCTACTTGAAAGTAGTTTCCAATTTCCATCTGCATTAGATGATATAGAGATGATGACATTTACTCTATCTAGCTCGCAGTCTACGTAAATCCCACGCATAATCTAACACACTGCACGAAGTTGGCATACAACATGGAGGAGTACAGTGCGTTATGTGGAGCGTTTATTCGGCGCGTGCATAGCCGTACTCATTACCGCTCGCTCCCGTTACCCTGACCTGGGCACTGGACACGGAGAGCGCGACCGACATGTCGCGTGTAGTCGCGACCACATACTCTACGTTACACATACTAAGACATAGTCTCACTTTGTTTGCCTAGTAAGCGATTAATTTTTTTATGAATCTATTCGATAAAGTTTTATTATGCGTTGGGGTCAGTATCGTAAGAAAAATAATCTAAATTTGGTGAACAAGGTAGAACGCATGCTAAGTCCGCTGGAAATTCAATAATTCTCTTTCTTTGAGCTATTTTTTTACTATTGTTAATGAATAAGAGAATCGTTGCCGGTAGCGTGGTAGGAACGTAATATGAAAGTAAATATACAAATAAGTAAAGCAAACAAGCTTATCCAGGATATTTAATCTTTTATAGAGCTCATAAACGTACCAAGTTTCTTGTATTGTATCTTTATACTCGTACAATTTCAAGATTTATTCGAATTAAACAAATATGTAAATCCCATCGTGCCGCATAGTCTCACAAATTATATTTAACTAAATCTAATGTCGACGCACACAGTTATAAATTAACTAGACTACTTTCTATATAGATACACCATCTCAGCAGTAACTTAGCCGCGTTATACTTTATGCTTATATCAAGTGCGACATGCTGTACAGTAATAATTTTAGGAAGCAATAGTGCAGGTCGCGCGTATATACCTAATTCTGACCTTTACAGTCAACGGGTTCGAGCGACCTGGGCTGTCTTCTTTATAATCGGGGCTGCTTTCTACATAAAATATTATATTAAATATGTAAAATATTTACACAATATGATGGCATACAGCACGGATTAATTCTCCTTGTATTTTGCCTGTATTTTCTGTTGTTCTTCTCGTTTTATAGCATAAGCGAGCTAAAGAGCCGATATCTTTAAGCTACCCATCCACAGCTATTCCAATGAGTTGCCTCTTCTTCTATTAAAAGTGTTACTGGAATCACAATATGAAAAGCAACACAACCATAACTTGACACCATTAAGTAAACGAGAAATACGTCCATGATCGGGCTAAAATGGGTTGCAAAGCAGCATTACCTACATACTCTAGTTCCGATAGTTACCGAATAATATTAGAGAACAGACGAGCATCTGCTAGCGCTGGCGATATTTTCGACCAAGGTCTCCTAGCGGCCGATAAATAACGCGTCCAATCAAAATAACTCCGATCTGAATATTTAGCGTACAACCACAAATGTAGCCCTGTGGGGTCAAAGGCTTTCTCCGTGGCCAGCTCTACGTATTCTCATCGGCGGGGGCCGGGGAGTGGGGGGAGGTCGCACGCGCGAGTAGAAAGTACTTTAGCCTTTGTTTTGCTCATTACGACACTTATCAGTCGTCGGTGTAGCGTCTCGTCGCGTTTTTTATGTAAATGAGCGGTTGATATCGGCGCAGGGCGCGGTATCGCTCCACTTGCGGCCCGATAATGTAATTGCTGATGCGCCGGTTTGTTACATCGGCAAATTTTAGGTAATGAGGTACCTTATCGTTTTGAAAGAATTGGCACAACTACAACTGCAGCGTATGGGCCTTCTATGGTATACAACTGTTATTAAGAATTATTTAATTGTTATTAACAACGGAACGCTCAATAGAACATGACAGTTAATACATATAAATAGAACAGAGAAAAATGTATCTACGTTAAAAAATAATTTTCTGGTTAAAAAAATATGGAAGTTTTAGATCTTGAGGTCTTGAGTTTCTTGAAGACTAGAACGTTAAAAGCTGTCCCCTCTTTTCGAATGTCAATTCGATCTGTCATTTGGACCGCCGGCGACCCGTGACTGCGTCCCCGGCTCCGCTTGCCAAACAGATTGGGTCATTCTTTTGTCCGCGTGGGAGTGATGCAAATGAGCCGCTTCTATTTCTTTGTTTGATTTCGTGAAAGTTTACACGATCGAAGAGGAAACGCGGGCGGCGGCGATGTGAACGCCATTTTTATGTAATTGTTACGTTGCTTTGGGGTGTGGCGTGAGTGATGAGAGTTAGCGTGTAGTCTAACATTAACGAACCAACACCGGAAGTGAATTCGCGGGAAAGGGTAAAATTCCAAGCTCTATTGTCACCTATGCCCTAAAGTCTACAACTGCGTTTCAGGCACAATTTATTACCACGCTAAACATCATTATGAAACTAACCGCCACCGTCGCTGTCGGAAATAGGTTCCGAATCTAAAAGGCCGGCAACGTCGCGTTTTGCGGATGTATTTGGGCGGCCTATCTCATAAAAATAACAATTTCCGCTACATTTTGCCGAATAAAGTAATAAAAAATAAAATCGTTGTTTATATTTATTGTAGCACTTGGTCATAAGTTGTATTGTGTTGTTTTGGCTAAACTTTAGCATAACTTTATTAACTTCGGTGCCTAAGATGTACTTTGATCACAAGGTTATAAAATAGAAAATTTAATTTGAATGACACTAAAACTAAGGAAAGTTATTATTGTTTTCACACATTATTTTTTTTGAGCAAAGTTTTTCCTATTCTCACTAATCACACAAAACATAAAAGCAATAATTAAAATATTGTTCAAGTGCAAAAACGCTGTTCTCTTGTGCCGCGTTACCAAAGTATGGGTCATAGAGGGGAACGCCCTACAAGAATTAATCAGTCACACTGCTGAATATCACAAGATTATTTCTTGTAATCATTATTGTTATACACTTAGTGGCTGCTTATTCAAATCATCATCAGTCCACAACCAGTCACGACAACAGCTTGAGTAACGAGCTTATGTAATGGCGCAAGTCGTACTGGCAACATTCGTCTAACCCATTTTATCTGAGTAATGCATAGTTATGCAGCTATTATTTGCATCAGCAATGGTATTGCAATCTTTCTAACTGAGAGAAGGTTATGAAAAGAAACAGTTCCATTCCATGGCATTCCATTCTATGATGAAAGCACATTATCAAGCTTTTCATAATACGTCTAATATGTACAGTAACATTTTTGGAATGACCATGTGTTGATTTTGATCTGTTATAGCCCTAAGTTTCTCACAACTCTAAACATCAAGGTGACCAAAATATTTGATGGAGTGATAGCAGAAAAATACATGTGGTAGCAGTTATTTTTACATTTAGGTCAATTGCAAGTTAGTTTAGGTCATGTGTGAACGACCTTACCTGGGAAACGAATGGCTATGCTGACAGTTTGCAAGTCTTATGGAATATTGGAGAGATACTTTGCGCTACTTAACTAGGGAAAAAGAGGACAACGTACGCATTACTATTGTAAAAGGGGGAAGGCAATCATTTAGCTTATTGATAACTATAGATGCCCATATACTTCCACTCAACAAGCTAAGCAGAGGCCCTTCTACTAAGGCATCTTCCCAATCAACACCGGTCTTTTTCAGCCCTAATGAAACTTGATAGCTTACTCTTTCTCTCACGCTAGTACGATGTGATTGAGGGATCCTCCCATCCGTCTGCAACGCACAACTGCCACTTACAAAACCTATATTCTTTAGCACCTCCGTTACTTTTACGTATAAAATATTTGTCGCCTCAAAAGCGTGTAGAATAACGGCTATGGCGAGTGGCGAGTGGCGAGTGGCGACACGCTCTCAGATCAACTAGGTCGATACATTATTTACCTGTTAAGCCATTAGGGTCATCGCATCGCTTTTATGTAATTGCTCGCGTGTTTCAAGGACCTTAATATATCGTATGGCATTGTGCCTTGCTTAATTTGATTAACATAAGTTTTTGTTGCTACGAGCTATGTTAGTAGGGTAAGTGGCACTATCGGTATTATTGATGGGCCAGTCATTTTTGAGACAGATACAGCGTTTAGAAAGATAGTTCTTGATTGACTCGAAGATTTTTGGTCAGCTGGACACGAGTAGCAAGAGGCTGACATTTTTGTCAAAAGAGGGAGCTCATCATCCTCTTTTGACCGACATTATCACAGATTTATGTAGATTCATTACTAGCAAAAAGCTTACGAAACATGTCACCGATTTCGCTGTAAGACGAAGAAGACAGGCCTATTCGAAGCTGATTATCTAAGGAGGGCAACGCATGAACGTCCTCCAGCCTCGTAAGATCAGTTGATCCGACTGCTCGTTTGCCTTATACATGAATAATCAGCTTATTTACAGATAATTGTTTCCCTTATGTATAAAATAAGGTGATATAGGTGTTAAGTTAGGAGCTAGTTGTCAAATCGTCGTTGTACTCCGCTCTGCGCTTGTTACGGTCTATTGCTCCGACTGCTCGTTTGCCTTATACATAAAATAACGTAATACCGGTGTTCAGTTGGGAGCTAGTGGTCGCCTCCTCGCCGTTGGACGTGCATGGCTAGCAACTGGCGGCCGTCACGGTACGCGGCCCGGAGCGCGATGTTTCTCGCCGGCCGGTTCCCACACACCCAATTATCCTTATTAGGTTAGCTCAGTAGGAGCACCTCGGCTAATTTTAGAATTAATAAGGTGATGGAGTTTCAAATGTGCCATTCTTGTGTTACACGTGAGTTTGGCGGGAATTACATTTACATTTCTAACCTGAGGATATACAAATTGCAAAATGTCCTCCTTTATCACATTTCCCTAATGGACCATCGAAGTCTCACATGTAATATGTACATCCTGGTTGCCTCGAGGTCTAGTGATGAAGCAAGATCAACTACAGATTATGACGTCCCTGGTTGAGTCGCGGAACAAAACATTTTTTCAAATTTTTCTAATATCAGTCCAGAGCCTGGCAGGTTGTCCGTGATACATCCCGTGTCTCGGAGAGCGCAGGGAGTCCGTTGCTTAATTTCTTCCGGTTCTATCAGGCTCTCGTTCCATCGGAAAAGGGAACGTAAAGTGCATTTATAATTTATATACACGCACACAATATATGCTGTGCAGTTGGCCAGTCTTTAGTGCAGTGCATCAAAGAGATCATAAACAGTCAACAAATTTACATTGGTAAGTTCTGAAAGAAAAGCCTTAAATATATTCACTTTTAAAACCTTTCTTTGAGAGTGTTTTAATAATGACTTCGTTGGACTGATAAGATCTTATCTTAATCTGAAGCTGATACTAGCTGAAACGCGTTGTTGTTGGTTACTTACTTGTGCCTGTCGTATGAGCAGGCGGCTACGGCGAAACTTGGATGGCTCTTAATACTGGCAATAACGCAAATAATATAATAGAATAAATACTATTTCTTTGTTACTTGACTGAGCTATGTCGGAAGTTTTTGAGGGTTAGTATGGATGTGAGTAGATATTTAAGTTTCTGGATGCCGCTTGAACGCTTTGATGGACTTTTAGATATGATGTAGGTACATTAAATTTTACAATGCGAGATACACTGTAAATGAAAAAAATATTAAACGTACGTTTATAAAATGTAATCTTTGGTTATTTTTTATATTCCCTTTTTTGTTCCTTCACGTGCATTATAAATATGTGTAGCTTCGGGACGTGTCAGAAATGTCTGCCTCTCGCTCGTACTCATCGACGGCATTTAAATATAAACAACGTTATGAGTCCATAAGCAAGTGTCCGTCCCGTTCCGGTTTATAATCACCCCAAGAGCCAGCCTTCACAGGGAAGCGCTGGGATGATAAGCGAAACACAATTACCGTACGAATATGAATAACACGTGGGAACTGCAGGTGGCTGCGGCACAAGGTGGCTCGTGCGCGCCACAGCCTTGTGAGCTGGCGAGGAGACGAGGTGATTAATACAGGATGAATAATATATAATTGGCTAACACCTAATTATGTATGAGTGTCATAGAGGCAGCTTTTGATATTACTAGTGATATTGCCTCTGGTCCTTCAACCTGTGAGGTTATTGTTTAATGTGAGTCGATGAGATAATCTTCGCCGGTTTTTCTCAGACCAGATTTGGATTTCAATTTTGATTTAAATCCGTGTCATTGTACTTTTAGGTATTTTGATCAACATATTTTTTTAACAATCTGCAATTGCACAACAATTTGTATATTCGCTTTGCTAATTTGACCGTCTATAGTGTGAGGAATCTTATACCTTATCTTGGGATATAAAAAGTGCCACTGTTATATTACTCTACTAGTGTAGTCAAAAACTAGTGTAGCAATAATATTAATTTATGCTTTCTGTTCAGAGGAAGTTTTTCTCAGTACTCTCATATTTCCTAATTAAAAAAACTGACTCTTCTGGCTCAGTGTACCGAAGTGAGTCTTGGCCTCCGAAACCAGAGTTCTCCACCTAGCGCGATCTTGCGTAATTTCCCGCCAATTGGTGGCTTGGATCTCGCGCAAGTCTGCTTCCACCATGTCACTCCATCGGTACCTGGGACGACCCACAGGTCTACGCCCAGTTGGCCGACCCAGATACGCTCTCTTACAAGCCCGATCCTCCCCCATGCGCTCTACGTGTCCGAGCCACCGCAGCCGATGGGATTTTGTGACACCTATGATATTTGACTCAGACACTAAGTGGTCAATTTCAGCATTTGTTTTAGGTCTCCAGCTGTTGTCCTGCCGTCTAGTTGGTCCCAGTAGATTACGGTAGATTTTCCTTTCAGTGAGCAAAAGCTTGTTCTCCTCTTTGAGTGTCAGTGTCCAAGCTTCGCAACCGTAGGTACATCATGATTGGACAAATTACGGTTTTATAAATAATTATTTTAGTTCACCTACTCAAAAGCTTGGACACTAAGACCAAGGTCAAGAGTATTTACTTATCTGATGACATACTCTAAAACCAAATTGAAAAGCATAGGTGACATGGCGTCACCCTGTTTAAGGCCCGTAGTTACGGAGAATTCGTCGCTAAGCTCGACGCCAACCCTTATTTATTATTTCCCGCGCCAAAAGACGGATCAATTTATAAACTTCATTTGCGTCTCACGACATATATAACATAATAATGTATGTCTAGGTACTTACCAGCAGGTTGTAGGAACATAAACGTGAGACGCGGCACTAATGAGCCCCCGAGCCTTCGCGCGGTCACTGGAGCGCCGCCTGTAATGTTACCTCTGGTGCCACACGTACCTAGTATCACATTTAACACTGTTGTTAACACTTCATAGTTTCGACGCCAAATACATAGAACAAGATAGTAATAGATATGTAGTATCATATATATAAAATTCTCATGTCACAGTGTTAGTTACCGTACTCCTCCGAAACGGCTCGACTGATTCTCATGAAATTTTGTGTGCACGTCTGAGAATCCGACAACATCCGTTTTTCATCTTGATATTTTCACGGGATCAAAACTTTTATATGTGAAACCGTTGAGCGCAGCTAGTGTTATATAACATCGTTGTTAACACTCTTGATACTTCTGAAGCCAAATACCTACTATACGTGTTTAGCTGGGGAACGGTGCGTAAGGTTAGACATACCTTAAGGACTTTCTTGTTAACTTTTGACACGGTCTCAGGAACTTCTAGTTTAAGTTTTTATTTAAACATACTGTTATTTATTATTTTTTTATAATTTTGAACATTTCATGTACCTCTTCATCTAAATTATTAGGTATTTTATTATTACCGACTTGGAAAACTCGATGCATATATTTATAGTCCATATTATTATATCGCATATCAATACACTTTATTTTTATTTAAACATACTGTTATTTATTATTTTTTTATAATTTTGAACATTCCAAGTACCTCTTCATCTAAATTATTACTTTTTTTATTATTACCGACTTGGAAAACTCGATGCATATATTTATAGTCCATATTATTATTATATCACATATCGATACACTTTATTTATATACTTTATATATAAGAGAGCTTAATTTCTTAACTTTTTATTGCCCAAGTACCCAGCTTGGTATTTAACTTGACAAACTTTATTAAATAAGTATGTTTTAGCTGGTTTTGTGCGAAGTTACTCTATGTCCTAGTCTGGCCTGGAAGTCTAACGTATTAGTCACTAGAAGGTTAATTTCAAATATAGCACCTGTTTATGTAAACTATAGGAAATATATTAAAATACACTAAAATATACACAAGTTTTATCCGATTTATCTATTCATGTGACACAAAAAATATATTTGTTCGATCGTAGATAAGGTTGGACATAAAATGCTGCCCTGGTACACGGGTTTCAAATTATTTTCCATTAAAATGTATGTCTGTTTAGCAGCTTGTTATGTTTCTTTGATCAGGCCGATTTAATGCAGCATTCGTACAGTTTTTAATTTAAATTTTTGTATTTATTGTACAGCGATTTTGACATTTAATTCAAGAAAACGTCATTGCTTTATATTGTGGGCAGTTTCTTTTCTACTGCGTGATTGAGTAATATATAATATGTAGCGGACCAACAGGGCGCTTCTGTAATTTTATTAGTTTTTTTTCTATAATTTTTATAAAAATACGCAGCGTGTTGTCGGTTGGAAGAATTTTAAAGTAATAATGTTCTGAATAAATAACTAGTTAGTTCGAAATAAACTAATTATTTTGAACTAGGAGGATAGGATCTCTAGTTAGTAGTTTCTCGTATCAGCACCCTTTTGGAGGACGCCCCGGTCCCGTAAGAGTAGTTGCCGAGGTGCGCTGCTGCGGATCAGGATCGCCTTACATACTCCCCATCAACATTCGCCAAGGATCAATGGCAGCTCATTCATGCATGTCCCCATGAAATAAAAAAAAAAGATACAAAATGTCTGACCGTGGCCATGGGTGCTGTTAATTACCTACCTACTTCAAACGGCGAGGATGTAATGAAGACATTTAAAACTTAAACCACAGTTTTTCTTAATATTATTTTATCCTGTAATCATGTTTTTGAAGTATAACTTGTTTACGCGCGCTTGACATGCAGAGTAAGCTGGCGAGAGCGTTACAAGAATGTGTTGATCGGGAGAGGCCAACGGATTGTCAAATTCAAAATTCAAACACGATCTAAGTGAATTTTTTTTGTACATTATGTCATTGTAACTATGGTAATGAATTTGTGTATGATAATTACTCCAAGAAAATCAATAATTTAGGTTTATTTCAGGTGTGTGGTGCAACAATGCTTTAACTTTTATTTTGATTACATTTGGTCTATGTTGTATAACTGTTTGGTGATTCTCCTGAGAATTTTATTCCCATTTGTAGCTGTGCTGTGTTCAGCAGTTTCATCCCAATAAAATTCAACCAAATCCGTTTTGTACTCTTTGTGTGAAGTAAATATCCTATTAATATTATAAATGCGAAAGTTTGAATGTTTGTTTGTTTGTTACTCTTTCACACAAAAACTGCTGAACCGATTTTCATGAAATTTGGCACACACATAGAGGGTACCTTGGATTAACACATAGGATAGTTTTAATCCCGAAAAAATGTTCTTATGGGATGCCATGGGATGATTTTCTATTTTCCACGGGATCGAAATTTATGCGGGTAAAACGGCGGGGCGCAGCTAGTATTTACATAAAAAAATTGTGTAAATTGTATTTGAAGATAATTAATCTGTTCTTCTACATGTAATTAGATTCCTAGTTAAAATTAGTGGCCAGCTGCGTCTTCGCTCGGATAGAATCTCTCGTACTTTCGGCAGCCCCTGGCAGGGCGATGAAGGTCAGAAAGACAATTATGCAGATGTCTATGGACGTAGGTAGTCATCACAAAAACCTTCGGCAGCTCGTTTGTTCCGTATCTAAACTGTAAACTGAAAGAACTCGTTAGTGGTGGGTGGATGAACACTAATGATGAAACGGCATAACAGCGAATGCGCCGTCGACGGAGTAGCCTTGTTTGTGTGTGGTGGCTACACACTCGTCCTTTATCTGTACGTTTGAGCTTCAATGACGCAGGTACGGGAAAAAGTCTAAGAATTAGTCTAGTCCTTGAAAATATTTGCTGATACATGCTGATGTCTGTGGATGAACGTAGACATCAAAACCAAAAAAGGAAGGAAATAGTTTAGTTTACACGAAACCGGCGTGTAGTGACAGCTGTGTTGTCGCGTTTCGTGCAGTGTGTAAGTAGCCGGTGGCCTATAGAAGTGGAAGGAGAAAGGAGAGCAGGGCATCTGTGTAGTTTCTATATGGATGTCTATGGGCGTCGGTAGTCATGAAAATGGCTCCGACTGCTCGTTTGCCCCCCCCATACCATCGGAAAAAAAAATAAGGGGTCACAAACATTTACCACCATGTTCTGTCATGTAGGTGTACCTACTCGTATATATGTAGTAGTACGTATGTAGGTACGTTCGGTTCATCGTATTGTATATTGTATCTGCGAGGAATGTGCAGTAGCTCGGTGACCGATATAGTCGAAAACGAAAAGCCGTTACGATCAATCAGCGCTGACGTGGGAGCGCCCGTGAGAACCATTGTCTCCGCCGGACACAGCTTTCTTGCCTACCCGACTGCGACAGCAAGGAGAGTTATGTGCTGTTACAGCCTGACATGACGGTTTTTACTTGATTCGTCTTGATAATGCGAGACGCCCATAGACATCTGCATATTTCTATATACTTCCCTCCTGCCTTTCTCTATTCCGAAAACTCAAAAACCGCACGAAACGCGCCAGCTTAGCTGTCTCTTTGAGGCTGCATATGTAAGCGTACTTCCACGGTAGCGCCCGCCATATTCGTCTGCAGATCACCGTTTACTCAAAATCCTTCACCTTAGTTCACACAAGTACTAAAATTTTCCACGCAGCTTCTGTGAATGCCCTTTACCTTTAAGCAAATAAAGGGCCGACGAGTTATACGAGCTTCGCGCCGATCTTATCCCAAACAGCCGTCTAGGAAACGTATTAAGAAGCGCTCAAACAACCATGTCAAAGACCGATAGGTTTAATTAGAAGAAAAAGGCGCCATGTGGGAGGCGGCCAGGGTAAGCTGGCCTGTCCACTTGTTGCGGCTGCAGTCGCTCGTGCCGGGCGCGGCAGGATGGGGGGCCAAGTGGGCTGGTCCCGGCGTGCGTAGGCCGCGGTCACGGTCGGCGATCACTGGAGCTCGCTTGTGTTTACAATTGTTTTACGTTCATCATCATAATTTACTGTAAAGTGTGGTCATTTGTGTTGGTGTCTGTGAGGAAGTGACATGTAGAGGAATTGGGCCGGCACGACCGGGGACCTCTCGAAAACACCAACGTGAAGTGAAAGTACTGCCGATTTAGTGCGGTGTGTAAGATTTCATTGACTCATGAGAGGAAAGGCAGGAAGAGGATAATAGCCTCTCAACTCAATATGACTAAAATTTTAACCTGCACCCTTATCAACACCCTTATCCACTTTTTAAGCATTATCATCACCATCATCTTCTCAGTAGACTTATCTGTAGACTTATCAGTAGACTACTGATCATGGATCTCTTTCAATGAATGTCAAGACAACCGCTATTCTGCTACTCGCATCAACCCTGGGTTGGCCACTCCACGTAGGTCGTCCTCTCACCTGACTGGATGGAGACCATCAACAATGCAAAGTGGAAGCTATACCAACGTAGAGCTTGTGACTCTTTGGATGGGATGAGTTATGAAGTTTCAGTACAAACAACTATGCTGTCTATAATTATGAATTCTATAAGTGGCCTCGGTGGTAATTAGGGAATTCAGGAAGAGACAGTGCCATGCTGCATTGGAGGAGGTAGTGCCGTGCATGGTGACACTACATCCTCCTATGCAACGGGATTGGGCCGGCACGACCGGGGAAGTACCTCGCTCTCACTTCATACCGACGTAAAGTGACAGCGTCGCTGTCGCGTTTCGTGCGGTTTGTGAGTAGCCGGTGGCCCATTGGNNGTGATGGGAGGGCAACGCATTTGCGTAACAATCATGCGAATGTCCATAGGCGTCGGTAGTCATCAAAAGGCTTCGATTGCTCGTTTGCCCCCTTATGCTATAAAAAAAAAAAATTAAATCGCACTTCTTTGGCCCCTTATACCATAATGAACAAACTGGTGGAATAAATATTGTTCCGCTAATAATCGTAAAGCAGACACAAATTCTTGAAAATAATGATAAGAGCAAATATTTTCGAAGACTAGGTTTATGGATTCTTGGACTTTTTCCTCGTACCTGCGTCATTGAAGCTCAAACGTGCAAAGGACGAGTGTGTAGCCACCGCACAAACAAGCCTACTCTGTCGCCTGCACATACGCTGTATACCCTGTCATCATCATTATCATTAATGTTAATCCATCCATCACTCGCGATAGCCGTTCTTATGTAATGTTTAGGCACGGGAGCAAACGAGCAGTCGGAGCTTTCGGAAATCTGCATTATTAGTATACAGATGCTACTCTCCTCCCATTCACTACAATGGGCCACCGGATACGTACGAAATGCTGTGATTTTGCATCACGTGAGCGAGAGGTACGAATTAGTGCCGCCCCGATCCTGGTGCAAAGCATGGCAGAAGTTTGTTTATTATTATAATATAGCTATACTTGGCGAAAGTCATTACGCATATTATGCAAATCAAATCTAAAGGAAGTCAGCATATTAGTATTGATTATAGGGCCCTATAGCTATCTTCATGTCTCATCTAAGTTTATACCAAAATTCAATAAAATGTATACAGCGGTGTAGCGCTGAAGGCGTAACAAACAAACAAACTTTCTTTATAGTATAAGGGGGAAAATAACAGTTGGAGCCTTATGACTAGCTACGCCTCCGAGCGGATGGCATGACTGTTACGCAGATGGCAGCAGCAGCATTACAGCAGCATTGCCTCCATAAGCTCCTCGCCTCCTCATAGGCCACCGGAAAACTACACATAGCTGTAATTTTGCGGCGGTGTCCTGTGAGCGAGAGATATGCTGGTCGCACCGGCACAATTCGCTAAATGAAACTTGTCACTAACTCTTATTTCTAATTAGGATTAGAAGTTACGTGGCTTTGAAACATAATACCAACAGCTTCATTTCGGAAGTGACCAGTAGACCTGGTCGTCTGCCTTGGTGCTGAAAGAGGTCAAGGCTGATAAGAACTGATAATGATGACCAAAGGAAGCCAGCACAGGTGGGAACCGACACCGAATCTTCATTTAACAAATGGACAGATAACATCGGTTTATCACTTTACATGTAAACATAAAAATAAAAACATTCCTTGGAATTTCGATACCAGTCTAATTGATACATGCATGCATATCTACATACTTCGTAAGAGGTAGTGCCACACTGCATGCTTGCATGCAGTCGAATTGGGCCGGCACGACCGGGGAGGTACCTCTCGCTTACACGAGACTGGCGTAAAGTGACAGCTGTGCTGTCGGTTTCGTGCGGTGTGTAAGTAGCCGGTGGCCCATGGAGGTGGGAGGAGAAAAGGAGGCCAGCGCATCTGTATAGCCTCTATGCGGATGTTTGTGGGCGGCGGTAGTCATGAAAATGGCTCCGGCCTCTCGTTTGCCCTCCTATATCATAAAAAAAAATAATAATACTTATACAGGGAGGCAAACAAAATGCTTAAGTCTAAATCCTTTAGGCTTCGTCATTTGCCGCAGCATCTTCGCTTGATTGTTGCAGCGCTTGTAGGTCGACTGTTTCTGCATCCCTTAAGGTTAAGGCTTAGGGAACACAGCCAGTCCACTGATAGTCAAAAAATTTAAGACACTAAATATGATTACGCGTGGGATTTTATTACTTGCATCGATATAATCGGCCTCCCCTATCTAGGGGTAGCTGGTATCAGGATCTGATCTGTTTTTACTATTTTCCAACGTTAAAAATAACATTCCACTGATAGAAACCTTTTTCCTGTAATACATTTCTCCTTTTGGTTTCTGCTATTTTCCTGTTGAAATGCTGTGTTATCTAATGATTTGATCTTTTTGGAATGGAACACTAACGAAGTACTTTCCTGTTGAACTCTTAGTGAGGCCTCGCTTGTTGGACATAAGCCTCTGCTAAGGAGCGGCAGGTCGCGGTCACATGCTGCTTGCACCCAGCGTCTCGTCGACACCTTGACCCGGTCATCAGTCCACCTGGTCGTGCAATAACGGGCTTTTGGGAGCGGGGTCGCCACTCGATTTTCTTCTCCACATTTTCTTGGTTCTGCGAGCACTCGTCAGTCCGTTGCAACTTTATTCCTACTTACCAACTTCTCTACTAGGTTTGTTGCTCCCGTTCTCACATAGATACTCGCATTTAATTCGGATCTCCTGGTCAGAGGTCAACCGGCATTTCATCTTCCTAAACGCAACCAGTGCAGTGCAGGACTTTTTTGGCCCATCGTTCATTTGTTCAGAGTATGTTACAAACGCACTGCGTTCATCCTTCACCATTTCACGAGACCGGCGTGAAGTGACAGCTGCGTCGTCGCGTTTCGTGCGGAGTGTAAGTAGCCTGTGGCCTTTGGAGGTGGGAGGAGAAAGGAGGGCAGCGCATCTGTGTAGTTTCTGTACGGATGTTTATGGGCGTCGGTAGTTATGAAAAAGGCTCCGACTGCTCGTTTGCCATAAAAAAAACAAAAACAAAATGAACAAATTTATCATTTCTTTTTATTTGTCCTTTTTTTCGTCTTATAATTTTTGACGGTTCGGTTCTCACGGAGGAAGCCTCGCCAGCAACAAACCGAAGTGGCCAGGAGAGTAGTAGCGAGTAGTTCTTAACGTTCTGTATATTCATCTTATTATTGCGTTTTAATCACAAAATAATATAAACTCAAAATATGCACGTTCCGGACCTTGCACCGTGATTTCATAATTGTACAAATAAC
This sequence comes from Calycopis cecrops, assembly GCA_001625245.1. Classification (NCBI taxonomy): domain Eukaryota; kingdom Metazoa; phylum Arthropoda; class Insecta; order Lepidoptera; family Lycaenidae; genus Calycopis; species Calycopis cecrops. Next base: position 261,385 of record LUGF01053281.1, read on the forward strand.
GTAATAAAACAATTATTTTATAAGAATATATTATATTACAAACAAATTTGGGCGCTCGAACAGCGAACAATTGGTTTTTATTCATCCGACGTAAATATTCAGCCGAAGGTCCGGGGAAGGTCACCTACATACTTGGTCGCCGGTCACGGCCGCCTGTCTTGTGCCGCAAGGTTTTATTATTTGAGCGAGATGATGCCACTGCATGCATGCATCATCATCGCTCTCCTGTCGTGCCGGCTTATTGAGCTGCTAGCTGTGCCCCGCGGTTTCACCCGCGTCTCATTTCTAAGAAATCTATATTAACTTCAACACCTAATTTCACCATCTTAAGGATTGAATTTCTAAAAATGCGTTTTTTTTTTTATGATATAGGAGGGCAAACGAGCAGCCGGAGCCATTTTCATGACTACCGACGCCCACAAACATCCGCATAGAGGTTATACAGATGCGCTGCCCTCCTTTCTCCTCCCACCTCCATGGACCACCGGCTACTTACACACCGCACGAAACGCGACAGCACAGCTGTCACTTTACGCTGGTCGCTTGTAAGCGAGAGGTACCTCCCCGGTCGTGCCGGCCCAACTCGACTGCATGCAAGCATGCAGTGTGGCACTACCTCTTACCAAACGTACGTCATAACATCAACCTGCTGGGCTGTGCGTTGATAGATCACTATGTCAGTCGCCTTTGAGTTTTGTATATTGAGCTATTATTGTAAGAGGAAGCTTTTTTCGGACCTGGACTTATACTACTAGATTGTGGAAGCGTTGCGAAGCGTAATATAGATTTATCGTATTTATATGGAAATCTCGTCGGGCGAAATCTGTAAGAGGTGTTCTGTTTATTGCAATGCATGTAAAATAGTGCATATCCTCTAGTGCGTGAGGCAGGTAATTAAAGGGAGTACGACTGCCATTCTCCCTTTTTTATCAGATAAGTCTCTTGCGTCTCTTTTGTGCAGTCCATCGAGTTGCAGAACATTAACCAAATAAATTTTTATCCATGAGATATCAGAGCTTCTTAGACTAGACGAGTCTTGCTAATACCATCCGACCGGACATGGTGACATGGTCCCGTCATACCTACGGGCCGAGGACCTGGTCCTATTAGACCACGGACTGATAATATACTCCCATCAGAGCAATGAGCTGGTGACCTGGTCCCATCAGACCAACAGTCTGGTGATGTGGTGGGACATCCAAGCTCTCACTAAACGTATCTAATGATTCATTAGACTCCAATACAGCACTACCTATTGTAGTCCACCAATACGTTTTTTTATACAGCAAATGAAATAAACGAGGATCCGGAGTAATTTGGTGACTACCGGTGCATATTAACAGCCATACATGCAAATGCGCTACCCTCCTTTACCTCATCCCGCAATGGGCAACCGGCCACACAAACCGCACCAAGGGCGACGTGGTCATTTTTTAAGTGGTACCATGTAACCGACCCTCGTTCGTGTCGACTGCCAGTACAGCTCCAATGTATGCTCTATTACTAAAATGCGACAATCAATTCTTGTCTTCGGAAGAAGAAGTGTTGGAGGCCAAATTCCACTTCGGGTCACTGCGCTGGCGAAAGTGAGTAAGTAATTCTTCTCTTCTCTCTTCTAATGTATCGGTAAGGCTTGTTGATGATGATCTGCTTAAGGATCTGCAGAGAAAGACGTTACACGCATTGTACACTTGCGAACAGGTAAATATTTGGACAGCGTTTATCGCATCACTGCGAACATCCAATCGCAAATGTAACATCCGACTTATGACGCCTTTTGTAACGGTTACACAACCATTGCTCGTTTTATTACCCGTAAATAATTTCCTTGTTATATATATAGGTAATGTATTATGCTGGAAGCGTTTCCCTCACGTCTGGGTTCAGTTTTGATAGCGTCTCGGTAGCGAGGCTGATTACTACGTAATCGTCCGGTGTTGCTATGATATCATTTGTTGAAAATTATCTCCGCGTCTAAATGAGCCGTGTGAAAGAAGTTATTGACTGTACGATGCACGTCACGTGTGTAAAGAGTAAGAGTAGGGAATGTGCGAGGGAGGGAATGAATGGAGAAACGGAGAGGAGAAGAGAAGAAATGGACAAAGGGAGAGGAGATATGGAATGGACATATCGTGATAATTCTTTTTATCTGATTTTGTGAAGTGACTCTCGCGACTAGAAATTTACCATTTATAGCTGCCTCAATATCAGCTTGAGTTCCAGTTTTATCATCAGCTTCGGCCACCATCATTAATGTTAGGTATTGTGTGGCAATCGCAACAGTTAGAAAAAGGTAGTGCCACGCTGCATGCATTGCGTAAAATGATAGCTGTGCTGACGGTTCTCCTGCACAAACAATAAAAATCAAAACCAGACTACTTAATACCTACTTTAATGTACTTATTAAGTGCCTTATTAAGGTCAATCTAAAAACGCCTCTTAATTTGAAATCCGTAAATCTGCTTGTAGCAGTGAAGATAAATTAAATTACCTACACTAAAGACTCGTCGAATAGTGCACGACCTCTTACTTCTTCATAGAGTATTTAACGGACGAACTGGGTGTTGCGATTTACTGCAGCATTTCTCACTGAGTGTACCTCATAACCCACCTCGTCATCCAATAGTAAAACTTTTGCGTGGTCCTGTCTCGAAAACCAATTTGGGTAAACAAGCACCGATCGCTAAAATGTGCCAGGAATACAACGAAACTTCCAAAGCCATTGTTGACATCAATATATTTCATGATTCGTTCTATTGTTACAAAAAGAAATTATTTATTTAAACATTTCATATTGCACTAATTAATAAATAAATATTTTATATCGATCAAATTAATTCTGATACTATTTTATATTTATTCTTATTATTGTTTAACTTTCTCTGACATAACCAATTTTATCTTACTTTATTTCATTATTGTACTTCTAAATTAATAATATCTGTTTTTTTATGTAAACATAGTTATTAAGATTATTTACTTTTTAAACTAATTTTGAACTTTGACTTGCGAATGTTGTGTCACCTACTAAAGTGCACACATCAGAACCTTTCTCTAATGATGTACTTAATTTCTCTTGTTAAATGTATTCATGTGTGCATCGCTGGTGTCCTTTTTAATAATAAATAAATAAAAAAGATAGAATCTACATGGATTTTCCATCAAACGTTTTGGAGAAAAAAAAAACAATTATCACTGAGTATATGTGTTCGTGATGATAATAGCATAATTTGAATACACATACCGATAAGCCGGAAGTGGAAGTATAGATCATGATCTATATTTAGCGGCGCGGAGACGGCACGGACTATTGAGAGGCACACGCCACACAGGATGTATTGCGTATGTTTGCATATCTTTACATGCGTCGACGCAAAACTCATTCTTTATCTCGCTTTATTGTAAGTGTCTATTATCAGTCAATATTGTATGAGAATTCCTTTTACAGGGGAGGAATGTGAATGTGAATCGGCATGTCAATCAATGAAAGAAAATGGAACACCCCTTTCAGATTCCGCTGTACCTCGTAGACATTGATGCAGCTACAGCTTTGGAATAGTTTTGGGTGGAAAAAGGTGAACTTATAGATTCTAAAATCTATACATATAATAAATCTGTAGAAGGGTCAATTCTGTACATTGAAAATATTGAAAAAATAAATAGCAGGGGGTGTTACTGGATTGATACCAAACCCAAATATGCGATTAAAAAATGTTTTGTCTGTCTGTCTGTCTGTCTGTCTGTATGTTCAGGCATCACGTGAAAACTAACGGTTCGATTTCGACGAAACTTGGTATAATTATACCTTATTATCCTGGGCATAAAATGGGGTACTTTTTATCCTGGAAAAATACGTAGAAAAAAATAAATCCTATCTTCTATACATATAATAAATCTGTAGAAGGGTCAAATCTGTACATTGAAAATATTGAAAAAATAAATAGCAGGGGGTGTTACTGGATCGATACCAAACCCAAATATGCGATTAAAAAAATTTTTGTCTGTCTGTCTGTCTGTCTGTATGTTCAGACATCACGCGAAAACTAACGGTTCGATTTCGATGAAACTTGGTATAATTATACCTTATCATCCTGGGCATAAAATGGGATACTTTTTATCCTGGAAAAATACGTAGAAAAAAAATGAATCCATCCACGCGAAGACCGACATCCGCGCGGACGGAGTCGCGGGCGGAAGCTAGTAAGAAATATATTAATAGATATTCGTTGCGTCTAATTTCTTGAAGAACAAAGGTTGGACAATTTTAGATAACCTTCAAAGAACCTAGGCCTTTTGGTTAAGATCAAAGTATAGATAGAAAATGATAAAATCTTTTGGCATTTCATGTGGAGCATATTTGAAGTTTCAGAATTTGGAGCAATTTCTCATTGAACCACTCAATGGTGATAATCGTGGAGCGAGGTTTTTGAGATTGGTTTCTCGTGTGGGCAAACCAGTCGAGGAGATGGCCTGTTACAGAGCCGTGGTTCACCAAGGAGGTTGATGGACTCATGGTGTTTCCTACGACGTGTCGGGACAGGACCGCATACATTGAGACCCAGACACCCGTAATTTGGGTAAATATGTCTAAGGCTTTCTTTCCCTCTAATGATGTGAGAGTTAGAGTCTTTTTAAGCGTTATAAATATAAAAGTTTTCGACCAGATTAAATACGAGAAAGACGTATTAATCTCTACTACCCAGACAGTGAAACTCATCATCTCTTTTGGAATTGATGAGTCAGAAAGACCTGTATCCAACAAAGATGCCGATGAAATCTAATTATGATGCGTCAATAGGAGCTGACAATGATAATCTAGAAACAGAACATCAAATCAAGTCCTCACAGGAACCGATGTGTCACTCTCGCATAGGACCACACGCGCGCAGGTAGACGCAGGTCGCGGGGGAATAGCGACCCAAATGTTGATTTATTGGGACTAGATTCTTAATAAATTAACATCGCTTTGGTGCAAAAAATGTTGTTTGCGAGTTGAAGAGTTGTAACTTGGGAGATCATCTGCTAGGTGATTATTGGCTTTGTATTGTTCGTCATCACCATGGATCTATGGAATTATAGCTGGAGTGAGTCCTCTTTCAGTGAACACCAAGACCACCGACTCTCCACTGGCATATAACACCATTTCAAGCCATAACATAATTTTTCTCGGTTTTCTTGTTTGCATAAAATATATAATTTAATTGTTTGAAGACGCCTCATATTATATATACGTTCAGGCTGTAGTACTTAGCAAAGAAATCTATACGCATTCATATTACATGCGCTCGAAAAGCATTACTCACCTTCCGATATGTCCATCATCAGCCCAATTTATGTCCACCTGGATATAACTTCGGCTGATGATGATGACACGGATGTATACACATATTTCGGACGGCGTATACGCACATACTTTAGTGGCGGCTCCACACGCGGCGCGTTTGATACGCGAGGCGTCTACAAACATCCAGCACACGCAGGTAGTAAAAAAGTGTCTTAGCGAGCCGCCGCGCGCCGCCGCGGTGCCTCAAACGAAAAAACGCTCCCACGACAACCAAATATCTGTATTAACGGCCCTTCATACGGTGCGATACGTCGTGACGATGGCTCGTCGCGATCGGTCTCAAATGTCGGAAACAATAATTAAAGATTTCTAGTGTATGTTACAGTTACAGGATACAGGATAGGTAAGCTAATCTAGTTTAATATGACTTTAGTAAATTTAAGCGAATTCAATATCATCATCGTCATTGACAATTATTAATTAGTATAGGTACTGCTGGCTTCTTTTTGGTTTCTTTCAATGTGTTACCGAGACGGCTAATCTCGTGAATGTATGGAGAAGAATAGACCTTCATTATTGAACAACTCTTACTATTTCCTGTCACTTACTCTAATATAATTGATTCCAATTTTTAAGCCTTTTATAACTACAATCTCTAAAAATTAGAAACATAAAATTTTGAAAGTGAAATTTAGTTGCTTAAAAAACTTGAGTCAAAAAATTTTAAATTATATGCAAATTTTAAGGACATCAACTTGCATTAGATTTGACGTTACGATTATTTTAAAACACAAAGATCGTAAGGTCTGATCGTACGGTATGTAGGGCCTTTTAGGGACCGCACAAAATATTTTTTATTGTAAATATAAAGGGGGTTATTTTGTTTTTTACCATAATTGTTTCTTTACAATAACCCGATGGGTTTTACCCATCTTCAGGTCTTTTGTGTAAGTCCTTCTGTTTGTCATGAGTTTCTTGGACCTCTTGGGTCGACTATTATTTATCGTCATCAACATCATTCTGCTACTGTTCCAAGGCATATTGACACGAAAAATTTAATAAAAAAGAAAAAGAAATAAAATAAAATATTAATGAAAATTATTACTATTTCTATTAATATAGTTAGTTACTTATGTCTTTAATTTCATTTACTTATCGCTCGTCACTTAAATATTGCTGAATTTTAATAGTTTTTTTAATATACTGCGGTCGAGGGAGGAGAGGTGTATCGGTGTGTCGTTGCCGTGCACCCTGCCTCCCGCGACCGGACGGGTGCGTACCGTCAGATGTGTTGGCGGTGGGGTCACAGAGGAAGAGGAGATGCGGTGTGTCGTTGCCGTCCTCTTTGTCTGCGACCGTTTGATGGTTGGCCCCTGGGTGGCGGTCGGGGTAAGGCAATGTCGGAGGTCCTCCACACGTTTCTTTGAATTTGCAGATGGCGGCATGGATTGAGACCACCAGTGTGGCGTGCTCCATTGGAGCATTGGGATCAGAGGTTAGGGTGGGAACCTGACCCCATTGCACGTTTCCAACGTCGGAGTAGGGACTGTTCAATGGCAGCCGGATAGTCCACAAGGAGAAGAAGTCTAGTCTTTTCACCGAAGCCATCTTGTCGCTGGAGGGATCCTGTTACTTGTAGATACTGGGCCTCCAATTGTACCGTTTTTTTAACTGCACCCGCACTCTGCGCACTCAGGAGTTTAGTCGGTAGGGGCAACCCAGTTGCCAATCCCGACACTTACCCGTTTTAGCCACCCGGGCTCCTGGGTAGCGTACGTAAAGGTAATCCCCTGCGTTACCATAAAAAAAAAGGTATTGTCCAGGATGTGGTGAACTATTGTTAGTCAAACGCGCGGATCTATAGAAGCCATAACAAAAAACCATGAAGTCGCTACGTAAATTCCCATGCGTTGGATGACGGTGTAGACGTCAACTGTGACGTCAGAAGAAACCTTAATTATTACGGCGGTATTGACTGTTCTCGGAGATTGCGTCATAATTTATATTTAGGTACTATTTTTTATTTAGACAAAAGACGAATTCTTGGTTGCAATGGCGTAACTATACCACTCGAGGCCCATGGCAAATACATAAAGAAGCTTTTCTTCTTAGTTGGGATTCTCCTCTGACCCTCTGGCCCGTGGAATTTTGCCGACTTGCCAGCCTGTAGTTACGCCACTGCTTGGTTGCTACAGAGTAGTGGCGCCCACAAACATTCATAGCCTTAGCATAAGCTGATTCGTATTTTTTTACTGTAAGAGGGCCCACAGATGGTCAAAGTCCTTTGCTGATTACCGAGGCTCCTAGACATCGTTTTCGTGGTTAAAAGCATATCATACAGACCGTCTTAAGTAATAAATGATAATTTACAAAAATCTGTTCGTCCTTGTAGCTGGCGCGATTTGAACACCAAAGTCCCGATTATTTTAATCTTCCGTCCCGAAATTTAGCACACTGGCAACAATCCTGACGCAGATGCAATGTAGAAATGACAGGACTGGATACCTAGAAGGAGAATATTGACACAAGAAATCCATCCTAAGACAAGCAAGGTCATGCCCAATTTGGCTGCGATGCAGCAATAACAGCACCGTTTATCGAATCATAGAGTCAAAGTACACGTAAGTATGATATAACTGTGACTGAGAATGGCAATTAGTCCGCCTTGCGTCAGCGTTGAGTAACTGGTGACCTAACAATAAGTGGAGCGGGTGTGCGGGTATCATTCTGTAGGCTGGGGCGTTGGAGCCTTGCAAGATAGTTGGGCCGGCACGATTGGGGTGGCACTACTCGCACATGGTAACGCAGAGTGACTGTTATGCTATCGTGTTCCGTCTAGAGATAAAGAGGTAACGGCACTACGGCACACGGAGTCATATTTGCGGATTTGCCATAAAATAATCGGAATCCCTGTTGGTTAGTAAGTGCATGTCAGATAAATGCCTCCTATCCCCTCGTCTCCAGCAGCCGGTTTTATCTGAGAGATAAGAATCTGATAAATACAAATAACAAACCTCTTGATTATTTTTTAACACCTAATATAGCTAATTTAAAAGTGAACTTGTAGTTAGTTATATCCTAACTATAAGTTCACTTTTCATTAAGTGTTCATTATGTTATAATTATACCCCTTAATTATAAATGATACTTGTGTTTAGTTATAAGTGATAAACCGGTTACTGTAAGGGTCACGTACACACACAGCGGCGGATCGCTCAAACATTCGGTATAAATAGATTACACTGATCGTCAACAGCTTCTGATTGTGTTGGAGATTCTATAGTTTCTTGAGGTCAGTGAGGGGTTGCCTGTGTAACGTACAAGCTGGCCAATGTACCACGGATTTATGATATAATTTATAAACGTATATGGTTGTCGAAGTTTTTTATAGACTTAAAAGTCATGAATAAATGTTCGTGGTCAAATAAAAATTAAGTGTTAGCACTAAAGCTCGTGTTAATCTGACAGTTTTAGTAATTGGAGTTAATCCGGACTGAGGATGGATCGAAACAAGTGTCATTGAGAATGAAAGGCTTCACAAACTTGGGAATCTGTGAGAAAAGTCCAATACAATATTATAAAACAATTTAAATTTCCATGCTGGGAATTCAAATGGTTTTATATACCTACACCAAACCAATAAACGCCAGCACAACGACATTTATAATTTTGGTACAATCTTCCTTAAATTGCTTCGAGTTTCGAGACTGCAATTGATACTTCAACCAAATAAATACAGATTCAGATTTTTGAGATTGCCATTGATTTTTTTTCGGGGGGACTTCTTACATGTGGCAGTATGTTTCGACTGCCAAATTCTGTTCATCGGATTAGTGAAGACTATTCTGTCTTCAGGTTTAACTGACATTGAGAATCACTTCATCCATGCGGCTACAGATCAGTGGCGGGCGCGTCTCTCACGCTGGTACGCAGCGCGGGCGTGTGAACGCGACGCTAATTGGCGTGTCGAGCGCGCGGCCTCACGTCTGCGCGCGCGCACTCCGGAGAATCTGCTGACAACTGTCATGGCCTCGGGGATGCTTTTATTGATTTTAAAAATATCACTAACATTCATTGTTTCTTTTTTATCTTTAAAGATGCGACAAGATTTGTTACCCACGCCAGTGCCTACTTATGTATTTAAATTGTAACACGTTCTATATCCCTAACGATTTAACAGGTTTAAACGAGGTGTCGGTAGATTTGTTTTAATTGTGAGGGTATATACAATTTTACATTGCGTTTCTTTGTGGACCCGTCCACGTCAAATCCTAAGTAATGCTTTTTTATAGCATAGAGGGCAACGAGCAACCTAGGCTACCTGATGTTAAGTGATCACCAACGCTCACAGACATCCGCAAAACCAGGGTTCTTGTATATACGTAGTCGGTCTTTGAGAATATAAATTCTTTTCCTGAAGATCTCTAGGTCGTATCGGTCTGGAAATACCTCCCTCAGGCAGCTAATTCCGTATCGAAGTAGTGCGCGGGATGAAATTGCGCTTCAAGCGCTCGATAGTGGACATCGGAGTAGCTTTTTGAGAGTATGAGCGTGTAACAGTGCGTGTTCATACATTAAATATAAATTTGTAAGTTCTCTGCTCCACCCAGAACGGCTTCACGGATTTGAAAGTGAGGTGTTTTGAGATTTCGTTAAGCGAGTAACACTGGGTAAATATACTATTTTTTAAAATTTAATGTTAGGTTATGAAGTAATCACGTTGTAATCATCTAAGGTATATTTAATGCTAATATCCAAAGACAAAGTATGTTTTTGTTTGTTTGTGTCGAACAGGCTCCAAAACTACCCGATTGATTCTGACCACTCTCTCACTTATGGCTACATTGTCAGAAAGTAACATATTAAGGTATATTTTATCACGAATAAACAATTTTTACTCTTTAACGCCAAACGAAGATGGCTCGGTTATTTTGGGTATACCTAATCAAAAAAATATTATGATCAAATTTTAGTTTTCTTTTCGTAAATTAAAGTAAAGTTGTAACTGTGATGAGGCCCTCACTGCTGCTCACAGTCAACCTTCACCTTATTTACACTTAATAATAATTAATTAATTTAATTAAAGTATCTGATCTACAGATACAATCATTACAAAATATGTTTGAAGAACCTAGAGAATAAGGTTAGTTCAAGTATTACGCCTTTACGGAAAACCTGAAAATTCATTATAGTTATGAAATATTTTGAATCTTGGAATGAAATTAATAAACGAACTAGCTGCACCCCGCGGTTTCACCCGAGTGAATTTCGATCCCGTGGAAAATCATCCCATGACATCGCATAGAAACATTTTTTCGGGATACATATCCTATGTGTTAATCCAAGTTGCTCTCTTTGTG
>LUGF01053281.1:283992-308950 GCA_001625245.1 Calycopis cecrops
CCGGCTACTTACACACCGCACGAAACGCGACAGCACGGCTGTCACTTTACGCCAGTCTCGTGTAAGCGAGAGGTACCACCCCGGTCGTGCCGGCCCAATTCGACTGCATGCAAGCATGCAGTGTGGCACTACCTCTTGCAAAAGGAACATGTTAGTGAATTGATATATCGTAGGAAATAATTATTTTCTAGCTGTTATTATTATATACGCAGGTACTTATATTTATAAATTGATAATAAATAAGATCCATTATTGTGTGATTCAGAACTTCAATATTCAGACTTCGCAACCAATTTTCGGCTACTGGTGTGAACCGATGTTTGATACAATTATTGTATGAGAAAGAGACGGCCTCTCTAGTATAAATTCAACTATTAGTTTTTATGTTATTCTTTACATTATCGGGATTCATCTCTCCCATCTGCGTGATAGAGGACGGTACATTTAACTCAAACCTAACCCAGCATGCCTCATAGTCTCCGGCGGAACTGTCTTTTGCTTCCTTCCGTAACATAAGTCATTGTGAAAATGTATATTTTAGTCACTCACACATAGAAGGAAAACATATGCATGCATGTCAACCATATCAACGTTCATCCTCCCCACTACACCACGGCTAGCCCAGTACCACTTTATCTCAATGAATCGTAATCGTAATTTTATTCGAAGATGCCAACGTGTTTTTTGTTAGCCGGTTTATTTTTAAGTAACTTACATAAAACTTTCTCTTGTAATCATTTTAATACCACAAACTTATTTTGGGACGTCCGTAGATGAAAAATATTCATTAATATAATATAATTAAATAGTTGTTTCTACTATTTTGGGCGGAAAATGACGACATCTAGCGTATGCATAAACCATATCAAGGTTTTTAAATCGGGCTAATCGATCGAAAAGCACCGCTCTCTAGCAAAATCTGTGAAATGCCTGTTTCTTTCTGTTTCGATCGTTTTATGAGTACGCAGTTGAGACATTAGGGATTGGATGATGCAGGAGAAATAGGCAGACATAGATTACTAGGATAACTGACCCTTAAGAGTAAGACAAAAAAATTATGTGCTACTGTGGTTTACACCGTTTCCAAAACGTTCAGACTTGGGCTACAGAGCAATGACGAAGCTCATTATTGTAAGAGGTAGTGCTCTGCTACATGGCAGCAAAAACCGACACGACCGGGGAGGTGCTCAAAGAAGCAGTGCAAAGCTAAGCGTTTCGTGTAGTTTGAGAGTTTCCTGCGCCCCGGTGGAGGGAAGGAGGGCAACAGAGTTTGATACAAGTAAAGTGATGTTTGTGGGCTTCGCCAGTCATCGCCATCATAAAGGCTGGAGTATGTAACAAATGTTATGGGTTTTTCCCCCACAAAAACCTCACAATCGCGACGGCGACTTAATACACGCCTAATTAACTTTATAAATGACAATTCTTTTGGTGGAAACTAATTTTTTATAGTATAATGGGGCAAACGAGAAACCGGAGCCATTTTCATGACTACAGACGCCCGTAGACATCCGTATAGAGGTCATTCCTTCCTCCTCCTCTCTCCATGGCAACTGGCCACTTACACACCGCACGAAACGCTACAGCCCAGCTGTCACTTTCTGCTGGTTTCGTGTAAGCGAGACGAGACTGCACTACAAACGAGTAAGAGTCGTCTGTTGGTGAGCACGCAGTCTGCAAGACTGTGTCAAGTCAGTGCTCCGTAAATAGTCGGTGAGCATTGACCTAGTAATGGGCGCGACTGTTGCACTCGCAGATAACGCGGCTATGTCTGTTATCTCGCGATACTATCTTTATTGTGTTCACCAAGGTCGGTGTGTCGAGGATCGCCTGAGGTTCGTACTCCAGAGGGTATATTCATAAAATCACTTAATGATTGAAACGTCGGGAATGAAACTAAGAGTTTTGATTTAAAGACAGTCACAGCAATTTTAATGTAAGGATGTTTTAGGCAATATCATGACTATGTTTGAAGAACTTATTACCAATTTATTTGCAAGAGTTCTTTAAGTGAATAGCGAGCGAGCTGGTCTGAGATGGGTGTTCCCAGTCCTCGATCTTTTTGCTTTCATATAGCATTAGTATTCACTTTGGTCCTTTTTATTTGGACATGTTCTCATTTATCTTTAAATGTGCAATTCTTTGTTCCTTCCTAATTTATACAGTAACCATGGCAAGAATACAAATAGGTATCCTTCTTCATCAAAACTTCTACATTTGCATGTAGGTAAACAGGTTTGACCACACTTACTTACCGCTAGGAGACAAAAGACTGACAAAGACATCTGGATGCTGGTAGGACCTACTTATAGGTTAGAATATATTCTATAAGTTTTGATAACTATTCCATTTCGTAATATAGATTGATCCCATATATGGTCGGTAACATTCGCAAGATTAAGGGTATTTATCGGATTTGCAAACCTGTTTGGATTGATTATGATTACATGAGGGTGCTCATGCCATTAAGATCAGAAGTCAACATTCGTTGACATCGCGGTGAAGTAACAAAAGAACAACACCGAAGTGGCGATCGATGTCGCTTTATGCTAATGACTAAGGGCAATTAAACCGAAACTATTAAACTTTTATATCATGAGTGACTTAAATTTAACTCCTATACAACGGCGGCGTAACAGTTAAACACAAATATTTGACTATCAAATTATATTAAACCTGCTTTATTATCAAATATCCGTCCGTATGACGTTCCCCAGTTTACGGCACCGCGAGGCATGGTAAACGAGGTGCGATAGAATAAGGAGTAAAGCATCGGCTTACAGTGAAAGTATACTTTCTTGCGTCTCGTCCCAGCTACAGGCGGAGGGCAGGATGCAGGGCGACTGGAAGTGACAACGTGCTAATGGGATTATAGTTGATTAAATGTATTGTCCTATTTAATAGGTATTCATACTTACTTAATATTATTTTGTTTATTCAATTTATATCATACTTTCTTCCTATTCGCTATGTAAAATTGAAATGAATGAAAATTTAAAACATTAGGTATATGAAATGTATATTATTTAATTAAATTCATAGAAATACTTAACAAGACAGTCTGTATCTCCTTACACCTATGCACATTTTCAGTTCCAATATTTTCCCTGTGTTCTCTTGTAGCCTTTATTTTTTAAAGTTGATCAATATTTATATTTTACTATATTGTGCAATATTATATTGATCAGTTCATATATTGTGTGTAAATACTGGAGGGAAGTTAGTAGCAAAAAATGCTGAGATATTGTTGTACCTAAAAGAATGTGATATTAGTATATTAACTAGACGCCACACCAAATAAGTAGTTAATAACTACTTATTTTTAAAATACATTGACATTTTATAGACAGACGATTCATAAAGTGTACTCTAATCTACATACATTTATACGATTTGCATATCCAAAAAAGATGTAATATATTTCCTTTGATACATAAAATATGAATTATAAAATATCTTAGGTCTTTTACTACATAAAATAAAACTATAAAACAAATTCAGGGACAGCGCGATGCCAACATAGCAGTCACATCTAGCGACTCTACAGCGACGTTCTTCACTATAATTGAACAAAACTCGTGTGAGTATTTTCCCTACGACTGTAGGTTAATGTATTGTCGCTTTCTTAGCTTGTCCCTCGCATCACTAATTGTCAGTCAACTGCTAACCCACTAATTTAACGGACGTGTCGTAAACCGATCCACGGACGCAACAAACAAGCAAACGCGTGTTGATGATTGGAAAGCTGTTGATTGTTTTTGTTTATCCATTTGTTCATGATCATCATCAACTACCGTAATTCCTCTTGGTCCATAGATAATAATTAATCCGTCACAGTCATCATATTCTTTGTATCATCGTCTCTATAAAGGATTTCTCCTACTAACTCATATTTTGATTTTTAATGCGAATTTATAGGAAAATTGCCCTGGATCAGCAAAAGCAGAAGTTTCATATGGAGGCAAAAAATAAAAAAAAATATTATCGCAGGTAAGAGGTAAGGCTGGTAAATATTGAGTTATATTATCTCCTCTATATTTCTACGGGAGCAATATAATAAGAAAGCAGATAGTTTTCACTTTGTAATCGCAGCAAACGAGACATCACAGGCGAGGAAACTGGCAGAAGCAGTTGTGGCTGCAATAAAATTTCCACCTGGGTATTATTAGACCTCGCGGACGTATCTGTGAGCACAACACACTAAACAGGTGATAAAACACACCGTGACGCATATTTCATTCGCGGGTTATGACTGAAAACCATTAAGCAGTATAAAAATACACTTTATCTTAAAAAAAAGTCGTAAAAACTTATAATTTATTCGTATAGGTCTGTTTAATAGATTTGCGAGCGGTCATGTAGTACGTTTAAATGTAGATGAGGTCGAACGCCATTAAAATCCCCGTGACTTTCTAAATACGAAAAGTCGTATGTGGTATTGCTGCGTCTATAGTGCCGGCACGACCAGGGAGGTACCTCATCCGATTATATCTGCTAAGTTTTGCTATGGAGGGCTAAAAAATACTCAGAACATTGCTACTTGCTAGACGGACGTTAAGAGCGTAGGTTGTAACTAGCTAAACATACAATCAAACATTATCTCTAATTCTGCGCATTCTTCATGAAGTTGTAACCCTGTGCCACTGGGCAGGTCATGATATGTGACCTCCATGGTTCAAGTAGAAGAACTAAATCTAATTGAAGCGAGCGGCGGTTAGTTGTAGCCATCTTATAAGACAAGAGGAAATGCCGAGGAATTCATCAATGCTAGTGCATTATACTATCCCGGTGTCAGTAGCCGGCCCAGTTACGTTGCGAATGCGTATAGTATGTTGCGGGAAAATTCCTCTCTGAAGGTGGAGTCGGTGTTTTAGTACACTGACTGGCTCGACATACCGTAGAGATAAACAGTTCTAAGGCACTTCTTCAAAAGCAACACTGATGGTACTCACGGTGGTTTAGTAGCACCACACAACACCAGATCGCACTCCAACCAATGGTATCCAAAAAAATCTCAATATTTAAGAGGTCAAGGAGTTAATTCTGCCAAGGTTAGACCTAGTTCACCCATCCAGTAACCTATGTGCATCTATAGACACTGTAGGATACCCTAAATATGTTGAGTATTAGCGATCGCATAGATGCACTCAAGGTACATTTTATAGCAACTGACTTGTCTTGTTAAATCCACAGACATCCAAACACCCACTGCATATTTTGCCCACACCCAATTCTTAGGCCATTCGAACTCTTATAAATAAGAAATTTACCGTGGGTCTGGCATTAAAGACAATGGCCGAAACGGCGTCTTAGGCCTAGCTGAATCATCGGGCCGCTAGGCCGTGGGGCCTTGACACTTTGCTCTCTTGTACCCGGTGGCTAGGCCCGACGGCCCGACGGCCCGACGGGCGCCGGTCGTCGCCCCCGCCCACCTCCCGCCGACTGGCCGGAGACATATCGCATGCATTCGCATTCGCTATATTTCACGTTCGACACGCGATGAATGTGAAATGCGCCCGCGATCGAGTCTGCACTCCGACTGCTTCTTACGTTTGAATATTTAAACCTTGATATCTATACCTAGAACTGCATGACTGTATGTTTAGACAAAATATATGAGAGGTGTTTATTGGGGCAATAGAAATCAAAACGTATTATTGCATTATTGGAGATCTAACTTGAAACCTGTCGCATATATTACGTTATTATGTCAAAACAACCAAAACCTACGCATAAAAATTATGCGGATGTCTATGTGCCTAGGTAATAATCAAGGTTTACATTGCTCACTTTTATCCTCATGGAATAAAACATACAGATTAATTATATTCCATTAAAAGTAATGTTTCCTAAGGAACAAAGCAAATAATATTAAAGTTACGAAATACACCTGGCATATTGTCACACTGAGCCATCGCCGCCTCTGCCGGCGCCGATATCCGTATTCTAGATTTCACCCGCTAGTTAACGGACACCGACATTTAGCTTAGTTAAATTAACAATAGAAAGTAATATCGCCCAATAGGCCGTTAAATAACGTTATGAAAGTCAGCACAAGAATAAGTATAAATTAGAAAGTAAGACAAAGTTTTGTCAAAAATTGTACGTACTGATAACAGAATTAGAATAAAGCCTGGTACACACTGTGCGGTGTTGTTACTCTAGATTATATTGGGATATTTTTGAAAGTTTTTCGTTTATTTTGAGGCGAAAAATAACAAAAATGATCTTTGTCTGTAATACAACTTATATAACGATACAAGGGGTTTAAGTTGCATGTTATTTAACGAGCAGTTGCGTTCCTACACTTATAACACTTCTTTACTTGTGCTATAATATAGTATACGACATTTTTGCCTTAAGTTTAACGTCATTTAGTCCTCGCTACGTTCGCTATCTTTACGCCGTACAATATTATGACACTTAGGTTACGCGTATTATAACTAATATTTTAATGACTATAAACACGTTGTTTTAGTTTTTTTGTGACTGTGCAGTTAGTATAGATGGCGCTATATGTCATTGAAATACGTCACGGATCAGTGTACTACAAAAACATATCTAATAGATACCTCTACTGTCAAGTAAGTTTTTGTTTTTATGATAATATAAGAAGTTGGAAGGTAACAGGAAAATATGCATAAGCATTATGAGTATATAGTATATATCTGATGACTAAGGACGCTCATAAACATCCGCATAATGCATCCGCGTTGCCCTTCTTCCGCATTCCTCTCCGCTGAGCCACCTGAAACTCACCGCACAAAACCAAGCAGCAGTTGTGTACAGTGCGGTGGTACGAGGTGTTCTCACCCAGTCGTGCTGGCTGAACTGGCTGCAACGCTTCAAAGTCTTACACGTCTTTGAAATCCCTTCCATTAGGTAAAAGTAGCTAATGTACAAGTGTGCAATGACCAGTTGACGTTGAGTTAATGAAGTTTTACTACAACTTGATGTCCAGGCTCTGCCCACGCACGCAGTCACGCACTCCGAGGTCCAGCCTCCAGATGCGGCGACGGTCTCGATGTTTGTCACACGGGTGCTAACGTATTCTATATAAATGGTAATATGTCATAACGGGTTATTTGCCTTTGAAGTCATAAGGCAGTTTCGTCATCATCATGATCAGCAGGAAGACGGTTTGCCATTGAAATAGCCTCAGTGTGTCATCTAGATCATTGTTAACTTGATATCTGTGTGAGATTTTAGTAAGCCGGCCGGCTCAGCCGGGGAGGTACCTCTCGCTTCGTGTGAGCGGCGTATACCGGTGTAGAGTGACAGTCGTGCCGTCATGTTCTTTGCGGTGTGTAAGTAGCCCGTGCCCCATAGAGGTGGGAGGAGAAAGAAGGACAGCGCTTCTGTATAGCCTCTATGCGGATGACTGTGGGCGTCGGTGGTTATGAAAGTGGCTCTGACTGCTCGTTTGCCCCCCCTATACCATAAAGATACATGTTTCATATAGCAATTGTAATAGGAGTAAATGAATATTAATAGTTATTTGATTCGTATAATAATGATAATCCTATTTTTGTGTTTTTCCTAAATCGTAGGTATCGCTATTTAGCTTAACTATTAAATGCCTCTACATCAAAACTAATTTTGTTCTAGACTGTAATTACAATAATAACAGGGCAAAAAAGTTGGTGTATAATCAAACAGAAACTATGACTTCATTATAAAAAAAATATACCCAAAACAATACTAGTTATTAAAACAAAACATTAATATTAGTATATGAACAGAAATTAGAATCTTGAATGAGTTTTTACGTTCAACATAGAACTCAACAACATTTTCGTTTCCGAGAATGTATTTTACCTCTACTTTCTTATATAGAACTAGCTGACCCTACAGACGTTGTCTTGTCATTACTGGAAAATATGTTGTCATGGTAATGTAACACATTACGGCCGGTTGTGTGGCCGAATTGTCAATCCGTTAATTTGTAGTACAATAGTGTATTTCAAGTCGAGATACCGGCTGCAGCATTATATTATGTATATTGATAAATTATAGCCTAAATGTTACCGAGGATGATAACTATATATCAAAAGAAGTTTCATCAAAATCCGTCCAGTAGTTTTTGCGTGTGCGCCGCACAAGACACAGACAGAATGACGTCTTCTACAGTTTTATTATATTATGTATAGAAGAAGACTAGCTGACCGGGCAATGTGTTGCAGAGGTAATAAAAATATCACGGTTATTGCTCGGTAGTGTGGAAAAATTCGGAGATCAGCCGAGCCGATTCTTGGATTTTATTCAGCTTTTTTTATGGTATAGGGGGCAAACGGGCAGTAGGTGCTCGTATTTTTATGACTACCGACATCCATAGACATACGCATAGAGGCAATACAGATGCGCTGCCCTCTCTTCTCCTCACATCTCCATGGGCCACCGGCTACTTACACACCGCGCGAAACGTGACAGCATGGCGTCGCTTTACGCCGGTCTCGTGTAAGGGAGGTACCTCTCCCTCACATATTGGTAGTCATCAAACGGCTCCGATCGCTCGTTTGACCCCCACTTAAAAAAAAGCGTGCGTGTAGCCTTATCCATACAGCACTAGCACTTTGTCACGTCACTTGTCTATTCAGACGTGACACTGTAGCTACTGCCCCGGCCCACAAGTGACACGTAGCCGAGGTCGCTGACCCCTGCGCTTCCGCCGGACCCGCTTCCGTTATCACGGCTGATAACAGTTTGGGTGCGCAGGTTTCGTAACTTACGAGTGGTACCTGCGGTATTGTCTGCTTCATCGTTATAGTGGTTGTGGTCGGTTCCTTCAGGTAGGAAGTAGTGCTCCATCGAGCGGAGACACCTAATGGTAAGTATCTTTTTATAGCGTAGAGGAGATCATAAAGCAAAAGTATGCAGATGTGTTGCCCGCTTTCCTTCCCTCTTTTAATGGGTCAGCGGAAACCCACAAACCGAACAAATACTAAATACAGTTGCCACTTGCGGCAGTATCATGTGAGCGAGAGGTACCTCTGCAGTTGTGATAGCCCGATGCAGGTGCAAGGCATCGATCGGAGTAAACAGAAACTAAAAAAATATTAGTAGAGGCACTCAGCCGAATTGGGCAGGCACGACCGGGGAGGTACCTCTCGCTAACACGATACCGGCGTAAAGGGCCGGTGGCCCTTGGAGGAGGAAGGAGGAAGAGGGCAACGTATCTGTATCGGTTATGAAAATGGCTCCGACTGCTCGTTTGCCAAAAAAAAACCATTATAGGTATACCTATTATAATAATAAATATACATAAATACCACAATCAAGTCGAAAATACAGACATTTTTTTTTCAACCGCACACATATTTTCACGTAAAACAATATTACGATAAGATAACGCAAGAGGTCACGTGTTTCGTAACTCCGTACACACAGACATACATACACGAAAGTAATATAATTGATGATTTGCTAATTTTAGAAATCATGTGATCACCACAGAGGTTATATATTACCTTGGAATATAGTCTCAGTGTATTATTAAATAAATACCTTAATCCTACTTTTTTATGGTATAGGAGGCAAACGAGCAGTCGGAGCCATTTTCACGAAAACCGACGACCATAGACATCCGCATAGAGGCTATACAGATGCGCTGCCCTCGTTTCTCCTCCCACCACTATGGGCCACCGGCTACTTACACACCGCACGCCTTACACTTCGCTGGTAAGTTAAAGTGTATCAAATAAACTTTGATATTATTTATAGAACAACTATGTTACTGGTCCGAAATATTGGAGATCACTTCGTAGGTAATGCATGATTCGTTACGTGGTGAAACGTTACGATCGGCGTTACTGTTTCACACAATCACTCCACACATATCTCCACCGTGTTTCTTAAATAGTAAACTCCAAAAATATTATCTAACTGGAGTCGATTTTTCATAGAACCTAATACTTCTCGTTAATTTATGACTAAATGTAGTTGTTCACAATAGCTGCTAGAGGGCCTTGAGATCGGACTGTTCGATCCTTGATAATGTTGTATCCAGTAGTGGAGGGATAAAGTCTGATGATTATTAATCCATTATATTTCCTTAAATTTAGGAAATAATTCAAATATGACTGGATCATTCACAATAGGTCGCTTGTTGTATCTGGGACTGTTTCGGGTCGTAGACTTAGCGAAGCTATTATTATTTTATTTTGAATATCATAATATTTTCCTTATTCACTCCGCAGAACTAGCGGCCCAAAGAGGATCTGGACCTCCGACACCAGAAGACGCCACTGCTGCATAGAGAACTATTTACGTCCAGCTGGTCGGTTATTATATTTTAGACTGTGGTAATATAGCTGGCTTTATCCCGCGCCCCGCTCTCACCCGCCTTTTCTCAAGTAATCAAAATTATGCCGGGATATTTTTTTTTATCGCATATTCCATATCCTTCAACTCCGTGCAAAACTTTTTGCGCGTAATAATAACAAACATTATCATTTTAGATAAATTGTAGGTTTATAATATTTTAGATGTTTTTATCACAAATATTATATAATAAATATCTGTGGACTTTACAGACCACGTTAGGGTCAATTCACACCAAAAGCGCGGCGAAGCGCAGCGAAGCGAAGCGACGCGCCCGGTAAGGAAGGCGCGCGGATTCCCGGGAAGGCTCGAGGATTCGCTGGAATGCTCGAGAAGTCGCGGGCCTCCGCGAGCCTTGGTATTGTATAAGCAGTCGTACATTTGGGGGCACTAGATGCTCAGAGGGTGGCGGTAAGGGGCCAGAAACGACATAATTGTCTCTGAATATCAAGGTGTAATAACTAATAAGGGGGCGATACGAAGTAACTGATTTTCAAAGTGGGCGTTAGACGAAAAAGTTTGGGAACCTATGATCTAGACGATTCGAACTAGCAACGCTGCTGCCGAGGCAATTGTTCGGCCATTACAGCGTAATGACATGACCCATATATTTCAGGCCAGGCGAGTCTGCGCCGCGAAATCAGGTAATTAAACGTATTGGTTAATTATAGAAACAGTTCGCGGAAACCCATGGCACACGAGTATTAAAGCGTTTAGCGATATTCACAGAAACGTGGAACTACGGAACGTATTTGCGCACAGGAAAATTTGAAGAAGTGAAGGAACTGATGCTGAAGTAACATGTATTGAAGTATTCGATATTAAGCGAAGGAGAATGACGACTATGATAACTAATGACGAGAAAACACGGACGATGGACGAATAATGATAGAGATGGGACTATGTTGTAGTGGAGTCCCTTGAGAGTACCTCTTGCTCATTTGACACCACGAAATGGTCAAATTCTATAGCATGACTGTCTCGTAAGGCTTGTTAGAAGGGGGGAGAAGAAGGGCAACACATGTATATATGACACTTGTGGATGTCTATGGGTGTTGGTGATTGGCGAACGAACAGTTTTCAACAACGATGTCTTTTTTTTAAGCATAGGGGGTTTGGGGGCAAACGTGAGCCCTTTGATAACAATCAAAAGATATTCATTACTGGACGTTGACAAAATAATAAAGAACAATTAACTCTTATCTCGTCCCGACGAGCACTCATCCGATAAAGCGGTTTGGTCTTCTCTTCGCTTATACGGCATAAATTTTGGTCCCGAAAAATTAAGAGTTAAAAATTTAAAATTTGGGCATTGAGGTTATAATGTTGAATAATAATTAGCAAAAATAAGATATTTAATAATAAGCACAGCCCGCATTATTATGTATTATTAAGTAGGTGCACAAATAATTTAGCATATTCTTTTGTGTTTGATTAAAAATACTCCAAAATAAAAACTGTGGCTTTAATCTTCATTCTATTTGCGTCATGGCATAATTTTAGTAGTAACTAGCTCCGCCCCGCGGTTTCACCCACATAATTTTTGATCCCGTGGAATTGTCGAGATAATATGTAGCTCATATGTTGACCCGACCTGTTAGTAATATTCATGCGAAATAAATTTCGCAGTTTTAAGTCAATCCATGCAGTACTTTTGAGTTTAGAGAATTTTTGGTCTAGATATCGATTGTAGATCACGTATTTAAAAAAAAAAATATTCATTGTACAGTTTTGACTTTCTTACGATTTTACTATAGGAACTTATGTTAGTTAGATTTTATTGTTCTTTTAAGTTATATTATTGAAGGTTCTAACTCAACACAGCCAGTGTTCGCTCAACTAAAGAGCGAACTCTAAATAAAGATAAATAAAGAAACTAATAAAGATAAATAATTTGGGACGATAGTTGTATATAAAAATCCATTAAGGTCTTTTTACGAGCTTCTCTCAGTGTGTGCAGAAAAATAAAGAGGTGAAAATAAAAAACAAAAATTTTGCCCAGGTTTCTTAGGTTTCAAAATTACCAAATAAAGGCGATAGTTAAGTAAAATAATAAGCTAAACATGACTTAAATATCCCACGTTAGCATGAGCCGTCAAGTAACACTCGAGCGAGACTCGCTCTGCCCGTAGCCTTGGTTCTATTCCGCGACGGCCGCGCTGACACGGTTACGAGTGACTCAATCCACGTACGTGACGGCAGACACATCCTTGATACACATGCACGCGCGCGCAGCCTCGATGCTGCTGGTGATGATGATGAAGTTGGCATACAATACGTAGGATGTGGTGCCGCACGTCCAGGGAGATAGCTCTCGCTTACACGAGACCCCATGGCCCATGGAGGTGGGAGGAGAAAGGAGGGCAGCGCATCTGTAAAGCCTCTATGCTGTCTATGTCAGCTGTGGAGCCTGTGGACGGCTAAGGTCTATTAAGAATGAGTGCATATGCGTTGCATATATCACTATATTTCCCTAATAGGCCACCGGTTAATCCCAAGCTGCACAAATCGCGACCGCAAAGTCGTCACGTTTATTACCTTAGCTAGTACTCCTAGCTAGCTCCTCCTCTATCGTGCCATTCCAATTCGGCTACACAATAGATATTTTTGATCTATTACGAAATGTCGTATAATAGAAAAAGTATAGTGATAATTAATATCGTCGTCAGACAAACAAACTTTATTTTTCCTCTCTATCTTTCTCTTTCTCTCCCTGACTCTATTTCGCCTGTCTACATTCTCGTCTACTCAAGTAGACACAAATTTTGTCAGAGAAAGAAAATATCTAAACTAGACTGCTTAAATTTTATTTTTATTTTTATAAACTACTAGTTTAATTTCGATCCTGTGGAAAATCATCATTTCAATCAAAATCAGTCGTCAACATTTTTTCAGCATAAAAAGTATCCTATGTGCTAATCCGTGTTACTCTCTATGTGTGTGCCAAATTTCGTGAAAATCGGTTCAGCAGTTTTTGCGTGAAGAAGTAACAAACAAACAAACATACAAACTTTCGCATTTATAATATTAATAGGATAATTTTTTATATGATCCGACGTCTGTATTTAAGACAACGAAAGGCTAAACGCCATCTAGTGTCACACCAAGTCCTCATTGACAAATATGGGCAACATCTAAGACGGACAATAATAAAATTCACTTACTGTTAGCTTATTCTACAATTATGTAAAATTACGTACATTATATTCGTTAAATTAGGTACAATGTTATGTCTTTACATTACAAACTATCTGAATTGTTTTTGACATACCTTAAGGCGGTTTGTTCTTACGAGATTGATAAAATATTTCGTTTAGGTATCAAGTATTTTAGCCTTTGTATATCAAAATCAAAATATGAATCTCTCAGTTACAAAACTTATTACTTTGAGGAAATCAAATTGATTGACTCCAAGTCTCCAAACATTACTCCTTTACAATATTTTTACTAGTAGTGTAACGAGCAGTCGGAGCCAATTAGTGACTACAGAAATAAAGAATCCCCTGTAAATATCCAAACAGAGGTTATGCTTATGCTCACTGTATTTCTGTCGTCCTCTCGACAGCTAGGTTGTCTTTTTTAAACGGTATCGTGTAAGCGAGAGGGCCGGGCTGACCAGGCTGCAATGCGGCAATGGCTTTTTACGAAACTCGCGTCTCGATGGGTGAATGAACAGATTATTATCAACAAGGAAGATCTTATGCATCATTATATGAAAGAAAAACATATTAGCGATTGTAATGATTATTTCTAGAAACGTCTGCCGTAGAACCTAGACGAGATAAGATGTTATCGTGGGAAAGATAAAATATTATCGGTTTTTCAAAATAACTTCCAATGTATTACGTTATACATACATATTATGTAGTAATGTACTGACAAAGAGGATATTATGAAGTTGTATCTTGTAGATCAGGGTTTCTTAACTTCTTTGCAGTCACGGACACATTCTCATAATTTTAATACCTCCGCGGACTCCTGTTAAAGAATATTTTATAGAAAAAGTAAACAAACCTTATTTATGTAATATGTATTAAATTAAAAACTAGCCTCCGCCCGCGACTTCGTTCGCGCGGATGTCGGCCCTCGCGTGGATGATTTATTTTTCTTCTACGTATTTTTTCAGGATAAAAAGTATCCCATTTTATGGCCAGGATAATAAGGTATAATTATACCAAGTTTCATCGAAATCGAACCGTTAGTTTTCACGTGATGCCTGAACATACAGACAGACAGACAGACAAAAATTTTTTTAATCGCATATTTGGGTTTGGTATCGATCCAGTAACACCCCCTGCTATTTATTTTTTCAATATCTTCAATGTACAGAATCGACCCTTCTACAGATTATTATATAGTATAGATCACTGTATATAGTATTTACACAAGAATGTTAAGGTCTAACTGAGCTACTGTGGAGCCCTGACACACACGCAGGGGGTCCGTGATCCCACTTTAAGAAGCCCTGCTATAGATGGTGTTTAATGTTATGATGATGATTATGCTAGAGTGTTTCCTGCAGTTTGAGAGTTTCCAATGGTCTATTGGAAAGGAGGTTAAGGAGCGTAACATACTCGTGCCTGCATAAGAATTATGCGGATATTTATGAGCGTCCGAAGTCGTGAAAAGCCTCTACTTGTTCGTTTGCCTCCTGTGCACAATAGGAGCAGTACTTGGGATGAAAATAAGGGATAAAAATATATAAGTTTAGTAAGAGGCCGTGCCATACTGCATGCAGCCGAATTGGGCCGGCACGACCGGGGAGGTACCTCTCGCTTACACGAAATCGGCGTTAAATGACAGCTGTGTGTAAGTAGCCGGTGGTCCAATGAGGTGAGAGGAGAAAGGAGGGCAGCGCATCGGTATAGCCTATGTTTGGATGTCTATGGGCGTCGGTAGTTATGGAAATGGCTCTGACTGATCGTTTGCCTCCTTATGGCATAATAAAAAAAATATGACTCTATTTTGGAGTAAAATCAATGTATTACTAACATCAAGATAACCTGTAATATATTTTTTAATTGTTAGGATCCAGAGAACTCCGAGTATGCCGGCAGCTTAATAAACATGATATACATAATGATCAATATCACATGTTAGACATGTCTACATGACCCTAAGTCAGACATTGCCCTAAGTGAGGCAGATTAGTCATCAAGGGGGGCTAGGAACGTCACGCGGTGCTTGTCTAAGGGGATTTCTATGTTTTCTTTAATCCATAATGAGTAAGCTAGGAAAATGTGAGTCTTTAACGGCGTGCAAAAATTTTTAGAAAACATTTAAAAGTTATAAGGTCAATGTATGTTTACAAACTATAAAATGATAATAGCTTAAAATTTTATTATATATATTGACAATTGACATTCAACAAAAAATTGAGGGCAGTTTTAATTATTATTAACTGAATAGCTGATATTACCCGACTGTGACAGACGAGAGTTACTATTTCTTAAATCATTGAAGACTTGTAGATTTTACTTGCTCTGTTCTCTAACTCTCTATTTAGAGGATCTGGCAAGAAGACTCTAGAGAGTAGACATAACTATGCATATATCTATGTCGGAAGTAAATTAATCGGGTCTGACTGAGTCCTACCAAAAAACGTGTACGTACAAACAGATAACGTGGCCGCGATCAATGCTCTGTCACTCCGCCGGTTTATACCCAGATATCTAAGCAGAGGTATTTATAGATGTTTCCAGAGGAACCGGGTGGTGGCCGAGGGTCTTAAGATTTATGGCGCTGCGAGAGAGCTCCATCTAACTGGCTTCGTGTCGGGCGCGGGGCACAGGCGGTAGCGGGAGGCGTATCGATTTTTAATTTGTATTGTATCATCGGCATCGTTGGACTTAGATCTTTTCATTAAGGTCTAGACTACTTCTAGAATCCATTCTGGGCGGGTACTGGCAGGTAAGAGAAAGTATAAGACTAAATGAATTTGAGTTCAAAGTTGGTGAATTCCAATTTGCGCTGATGAATCGACAAGGACATGTTAGTAAGAAATTATAGAAAAAAAAAACACTCCACACATTTTACAGCGGCGGTATGATTTTGATTTTGATGTTGTAAAAGTCCAAATGATCCCAAGATGAGAGTGAGCTAAAGAAGAGAAACACATCTTCATAAGTTGTGTATTTTTATGAGAACATGTAGTCGCATAATATTTTATGAATCAAATGTTCCTTTAACTCGCAGTAATACAAAATTCTAATTAGTTAACATTTAAGTTAACATCAAAAATATTCCACAACACAATACGTGTGAGTTTATTTGTATGTCTTTACAGTAATACAAAGTTTAAATTAAAAATTAAAGAAATAACTACGAGTATTCAAGATTAATATTTACATTTTTCATTTTAATTCCTACAAAATTGATGGAATTGTAAATACTACCAAATGAAATTATTTTACTTACGCAATCACTTACGTATATTGTTATAAAGTTACTGACTTACGTCATAAATTAATTTTAATTATTCAAAGTGTACCTTTTTATTACAACATTCTTACCTATTATGTTTTCAATAAGAACTTAAACACAATTTTATTTGAATTTAACTCTTACATGACTTCCATTACATAAAATCAGATTCTATATTTTGAAATAATTGTCGTACCTACAATTGAATTGAAATTATTAAATACCTGTCACTCATATTACCCCACAGCGAAAATAGAATATAATCTAGGCTAATCTTGTATAAATGCCAAAATCGCTGAATGCCGTCACTTGCACCGCTGCTGAATTTCGAGCAGCCCACACCCTTGCGCAAAGGGCAACTCATTTCGCCGCCCAAGACTGTCTTCGTTTCAAAATATTGTCTGTAAGTGATGCCGTTGTTAGAAGAAATCGTCCGTACACAAACCTGAGCCATCTACCGACTTGTTGGGTGAAACTTCTTTATTACGGTATTATATATAATTATATTGTACAATCAAGGTTTGTTTGTTTGTTTGTCTTTAATTGACTGGTCTGAATGGAGTAGTAGGAAATATAGCACTGAAGTCTAGTTATCAAGTTTGTTCAAAATTCTCTGAAAAAGGTTATTTTTGTACAAAAGTCATAGCCAGGTACGAACGAGTAGACCGCCGATAGCCGACTGTCAATATTATTGGGGAGGTACCTTTCGCTCACGAGTTACCGCTGCAAAGTGACGGCTATGCTGTCGTGTTTGGTCAGTTTGGTCAATTGGTTGGTCAGTTTCCTGAGGTCCATTCGTAGGACGGGTTCACATCGGTATACATGTGCCATATTTTATGGCCATCGAAGGCCACCGAAACGCTCCGACGTATCGTCTCACTACACAATAAAAAAGCTATCGAGTAGTATTGATTGGATTTATCTCTAGTAGGTTACTTGTCTAGTTCAACGCTGCCGCGTCCGAATGGCACACACTTTGCCTTATTTGCGTAATTATTGCGTTTTATTATTCAAATTGTTTAATTTTGAACAAAAACAAATGCTAATCAACACCACTTGGGATAGTTCAGCTGGTTTTCGTCCTTAACATCTAAGCGGTAGAGTCGGTTTTGGCGCGCGCGGCCGTCGGATCATTCGTCCTCTGTTAAGGACGACTCGACGTGTCAGCATGTTGGAGTCTCACCGACTGACTCTTGTAATAAAGTTATAATCATCATCATCGGCGATTCACTACATTTGGAGGCAGAGCCTGTATTGTAGGCAAATAACGCCCGGCACGGTCGGGCGTTATTTGTTGACACGGTAGTGCTGCAGTGACGTAAGTTGGAGTGGCCCTTGGACGGGGAAGGAGGAGGAAGATGAACGCAATTGCATAATCTATATGGAGATGTTTAAATGCGTCGGTAGTCATAAAAAGCCTCTAACTTCATCGATATTTTGAGCAAAAAACATGTTACGAGCCATTTGGGGACGATGTACTGCCATTACTATCCGCACAGTTAATGGCTATGTAGGTGTGCAGATATGGTGCCCTCCTTCACCCAATATATCCAGATCCAGATCTATAGATCTACCTATCTGGATCTGGCTCAGCACTTCGGGGACCGGCAACTCTCTCATGAGAGACGCGATTCCTCCTAGGATGGGGGCTAATCCAACCTAATCAGCCACTCTTAAGTTGAGCCTCATTAAAACAATATTTGGAAATCGAATGGATGGAAATCGGTAAAGTGGTCACCGCATTCATATAGCTGAGTGTACCTAGTACTTCGTACTTTTGTTGGGAAGAGGTGCCATCTGTAAAAAAATGATACTATACTCCGAATACCTACTAGTCTTTGGTTTCCGACGGCCATTTAAGGTAGGGACCCTAGATGGCCTTCAGAACCCCTAGGAGGTATTCGGCCCGAGCATCTAACTCCGTATCTCACAGCGGCAGAGCGCAACAGTATTGTCCCGCAATACCAAAATAAAAACATTAAATACACCGAAGTGAATAACAAGGAAATATCTAGAATCGAGTCTGATTGTGATGATATAAAACGACACGCTGCCGCTCGAAAGGGCATGGGAAGTACAAAAAAGCGAGGCAAGCTGTGAGCGCACGTGGCAACGGCGGCGGGCCCATCCGCACACCATCAGGTAAGGGTTTTTTGTGCAACTCATAGATAACGCCATGGACGTTCTCGAAGGAACGATCGTTCACTAGTGTTAATTACTTTAAGTGATTCTGTAATTGATTATTAATATTTTTTATAATTGTTAGTATGTATGTTTGAGATGCTTTTACGGCACTCTCAAACTCCTTATTGTATTTGGCTGAAATTTGGCATAGGCATAGATTATATACATCTAGAAATTTTAAGAATACTTACTGCCTCGGAATAATTAATGATTCTCTTGGGATAGGTTTTATGGGGATGAAACCACGGTATACAGAGAATGATCGTCTTTATGTGTGTCGATAAAGTTGTGTCAACTGTTTTTGAAGTTGGTAAAATGAAAACAAGGTCAAAATTTCAAGCTATAATCGCGAAGCGCGTAATATTACTTCAGTATTTATTTTAATTTTATTTTTTAGATAAATGGTACCCCAGATGTTTATGTTTAACCTTTAGCGGATTTCTCGTCATAAATATAATCATCACTAACAAGATATCTGTACACCGGACTACAACCATTGACAAGGTCCATCCAAAGCATTCCAGACAAACCTGTGTGGCTTCTGGTCTGCTTATTATTAAACATTGGAAGGTTTTGAAGAAAATGAATAAATATATAAAAAAAATATGTCAGGAACATAATAAACTTGTCCTGCTTACTTCCACATTCATTAATTATTTTTCTAACACGAACACAATGTCTACGAAGACTCCTGATTCCACCTTCGGACAACACCCATTCAATCGGATCATTGTATGTCAGTCTTGGTATATACATTGATTGATTTTATTCAAAAACTTCATTTTAAAGATCTTTCTAACATCAGTGAACTATGTCTTGGTTAAATGGGCGCGCGGCAGCGATTCCAAAATGACTATAAGTGACCTCTATAAGACCTTAAAGTACCTAATCGGTATTGAACTCTTTAAAACCGCTGTCTCTCCTTGAGTTTTAAAGTAGCCAAATGTTTGTACACATAACAATTATTACAAGAGATCATTTGTATCAACAGACATGTCCCGTTATGGGCCTCTTTTATTGGGGGACAAAAAACGGGACAAAACACACCGCCACCCCGCGGGCGGCAAAAAATTACGACCGGAGAAGAAAGGAGCACAAATTAAGGCGATGGAATGTTGCATCCGTATCACTGGCGTCCAGATGAAATGATGCCGATAGATGCCGTAGATAATACTAAGTGTAACTCGCGGCTTTGCTTGAAAAGCAGGAGAATAGCAGATAACAATGACTTGTGTGAACTGAAGAATGCGCTCTGGTGTAAATGGTTATACGTCTGTTGCAATATTAAGTATTATATATTTTTAGTAAGAGGTAGTGCCACGATGTGTTGCAGCGGAGGTACCTCCACGATGCCGGCGTAAAGTGATAGCTGCGCTCTCGCCTTTCGTGCGATGTATCAGTTTCCGGTGTTTCGTGAAAGGACAGAAGGAAATATGAAATGAAAGTAAGGTATCTATATAACCTCTATGCGGATGTAATGGGCGTCTACAGTCATGAAGTTGGCTCCGACTGCTTGTTTACCTTCCTCTATGTTGTAGCATGTGCTGATGCGTGCGGCAACGAGTGGTCAGATCACCTGATGGCAAGCAACAAATCGATGATGCTGATCACGAGAAATGTACTTTATATCAAGTTTTTACGGCAAATATTCGTAACAGAAAATATCTGAGAGGTTTTTTGTTTTGTTTCGGCGAAATAATATCTCCGGGGACATATAGCGGGCCCGAAATAACGGACAAAGGCAGTGCGAAATTGAAAATACAAGTATATCTGACGTTATTGTGGCACCAGTGAAATATTATGTACACCGTTGTATATAAATGAATCCATGTGTCCCTGGTCTTCACACACGCAGGCGGCAGTGTCTGAATATAATTCTAACAAGAAAATTCTAACAAGTGTATGTAATTAAGAGTGCAGATGTATAGAAGGAGCGGCGGCTGCATGTATGAGAAATGTAAATTTTTTTTTTTTTTTTTTTATTGTATAGGAGGGCAAACGAGCAGTCGGAGCCATTTTCATGACTACCGACGCCCATAAACATCCACATAGAGGCTATACAGATGCGCTGCCCTCCTTTCTCCTCCCACCTCCATGGGCCACCGGCTACTTACACACCGCACGAAACGCGACAGCACAACTGTCACTTTACGCCGGTCTCGTGTAAGCGAGAGGTACCTCCCCGGTCGTGCCGGCCCAATTCGACTGCATGCAAGCATGCAGGCACTACCTCTTACTAAAAAGTGTCAAAGACGTGTAATAGTTTAGACTTTCGCCTCATCACAGCCACGACTGGACCACGATACAGAGCCTGCTTAGAGGAACAGCAAACATCAGCTCAGATGCTGGAGTGCACAGGAGTATCGACGCCACGAGCCTCCTATCTAGGAAACCCGGAAACGCATCCGAAGGCGTGTGCCAACATAAAGAAACTGTTGGTCTACGAAAGTTGAACTGGCAATGAAGTATGAAAAAATAACCCACACGCAAACAGGCTTGTAATAGGTGGCGCCACTGCCTTTACATGTTGTTAAGAATGTAGGTCGTTGGTAAATTGTTGAGTTAGTGCTGCCATCTACTTTGAGATTCGGTGATATATGTAATTCTTTTTATAACATTGCATAGAAGTATATATATATCTTTAATAAAACAGTAAAATCTGAGTGTCAGTACTTTGAATATACTTACGAAAAACGAATCAGGGGCGATGTTAAAATAGTATTAGAACACTTTACTTTTTATTTTTTGTGTTTAAGCATCCGAGTCCCACATATCCTGCAGTTTTCCTTAAACCTGGTGGAATGCCTAAGAGTATTTCCCCAGCGACAAAAAAGGTAATGCCGGCCCAATTTGTATGCACTGCAGAATGATAGTACTCTTTGTCTATTGTTCTCTCCAAGCTTGTTTGCTCTTTCTAAAGTTTAGAGTAAGAGCTGTTGTTGTAAAAATTAATCATCCTAAATACAGAGTATATGTATATTAACTCCGTCAACCTTATTAGCGCGGGATCCCTGTATACCGGTACATGGGGGCGGCTCCCTCGGGGCTGCACCGAGCCTGTATTCGATTTTCTTCAGTCTGCGACGATTGTTATCACTGATTTAAGAGATACTGGTATTGGGACGTTTTAGATTTGGATTTTAGCTGGAGATTTTTGAGCTCTATTTTGTCTAAAATGATTTTCTTAACAAAACGAAGTCGTTGTTATGTAGAGCAGACACGTCATATGTATAGACGAATGCGGTAGTGTCATATTTGGCTGCAATGCAGCAATGGCGCTACTTATGAGGGAAGCGGGAGAGGGAAAGATCTCCACGTGCCAAAGACAGCGTAAGTTTTGTGCAATTGTGAGCTGATTGTTTATAAATCCTTTTAATTGGGATAGTTCCATGTTTAATAAGTAGTTGCTTACTTTACTGATGATTCGATTCGACACCTATAATACTAAGTGCCTATAATAAATAGTACATGTACCTAGGTAATGATGAATTATATAGGTATGGAAACGTAGTGTTAAATTTAGTGAATACAATGTTCGGAACAAGAACTATAAATAACTGCATTACTGAGGCTAATAGATTTTAGGAAATGCTCTATCGCCGAAGTATGGGCTCTCCTAAAATAGTTTACTACGCTCACGAATAGATACCGACCGCCCTCCTGGCTATTTAAAGGTATCGTACTCTTTGTTGGTATTAATAAGTTACGGTACGATTCCTATTTTGTATTGGATTCTAGTTTTCATTCCATATTTGAAAATAAAAAAATAGGTATAGCGAATCATTTGCCAGCCAGCTACATTTACTTAGAAAAGGCATTATTTGTGTTATTTCGATATTAGTATTATTTCTTTAAAGTAATAAAAAAATGTTCTCATATCGATGAAGCTGCACTGACCTTCTGTCTCAGCATAGTTTCTATCTAAAAAAAAAAAATATAAATATATTAATATAGCTCGTGTTTTATACATAATATACACCTATATTTTTAGTATAACACAAAAAGGTTTTAAATATTTTAAAATACTCTGGTAGTTTTAGAAACATTCGAACTTCAAAACGTAACTTTCACATTCGGGTTCCTTTTTTAAATACAATGCGTTCTTTTTTTAAACGGTCCTCTAATAATGGCGTCACCATAAATTCTTGTGCAGACAAACAGACAATGTGCGAAGTATGTTGTTATAACAAGATAATTAGCGTAGCAGTCACAATATAGTGCCCGCTGTTTGGACCTACTGGTTTGTGGACGGGGAACGTTGTGCGCAAGCCTTAGGCAAAAACAATCATTGTCATTATGTGTCGTAAGTATTGTTGTTAACAGTTTCAGAGTATTTTATGTCGTGCTTCCTGGCTGGCAGTAGACAGTCTCTTTTTTATTTATTTATTTATCACAAAAGAAAGAATCGGTTATTTTTAAAAAGATTTTTGATGTATCTTTAAAAAAGGTAGTTTTTAATACAGTTTAAGTATTTTTAAAACTTTAACATTAAGACATTATTAATTGCTTATACATTGCAGCTTTTTTTAATTAGTGCATAGAAAAAAAATTGCGAAGCAGGCAAGGCTCTCTCCTCCCTATATGATAAATATAAAAGCTGTAAAAAGCAGTGTGTAATTAAAAATATGACTTTACATTCCATAATAACTATTTATTCAGTCCTAACATATAAACAAAATACATCTCCGTAAATTACTTTGATAAACGCAAAAACGTAGGCCTTAACGTAATGTACATCTTTATACATCGAGGTCAAATGGCAAGCTGTACGACGATCTAATCTAGGCTGTACTACTGCACGCCGAAACCGGCGGGCGAAGGAGTTAATTATGATAAATAAATTTTAATTATGAAGCACAGCAGCGGCTACCGGAAAAACGAAAGCTAAATAGGGCAGAGAAGTGGGAAGCTACCTAATTGTAAATTAAAAAGTTCGCGGAGTTACAACACCACAGTCCACAATGACACCCCCCTGGGGGCGGCCGCCCCCGCCCGCCCCCCCAGACGGGGAGGGCGCAGACACCCGTAGAAAGCGTGAGACATTTTGTTTTAAAATATTGTCCGCACGAATACATTTCACGTGGGTCATTTTTAATCTGTGTGCTTTCTCTTTTTGTACGCAAATGGATGTGCGCCGGCAAATGTGCTTATTCCAATTAGTTTTTAAACTTTCACGTGAAAATGTAACGTCAGGTGACAGGTCCTGTGGCGCCGGCGCAAGGCGCGAAAGCTAATAAACTTGAACATTACCCTATTACTAACAGGTAACCATAGAGTAGGAGAGGTCGATAGAGTCAGCTTGGTGTACTGGTCGTTTGGTGGCTTAGCGTGAGAAGGCTAGTTGGCACGTGGCGCCGCACCAAATGTTCGGATGTCAAGGCCGCCTGCTTTCCTCCGGCATTCCGTTCCCGACGCCCACAGAGGGATATCTCACGTTACGTAATGTTTGGGATTCTGTTCCGATTGACTCGACAACGTCCCGTTAGGTCATGAACTGTTATACAATCGTAGGTTAGAAACGTAAAAAGTATTTAGATCTAGTTAAATTTATGTAACATTATTATAATTTTAATTTGGTTTCATTTAATTGATTAAAAAGTATTTTTATTATTTTGGTTTTAAGCATTTGTAATTATCAACAAATGCGTATCTATAATGTTTTAGTGCTATTAATGTTAGATATAATATTTTGATTCTTTTTATTTGCTAAATCATTCAAATTTAACACGTTTAGTTGTTTTATAGTCTGGTCAAAAAAAAATCTTTAAACATATCGATATTTCTAATAAATGGTGAAACCGTAGTACACTAAATAACTATAAGGTTGCTCATCATATTGTAACGATGAAGTCTATTCCTAACAAGACCTAGTTCCACACACCACACGCCAGTCTATCTCAGCACGACGTGCTGTTTGATCGATACGATGCACACCGATCCGCTTATAATTCCAGATTCATAGCGGCTTACGTCTCATAAAAACTTGTTCCCTTCAAATGTAGTAATTTCGCACGGAGGGTGGCGTCTGCCC
>LUGF01053281.1:309762-325587 GCA_001625245.1 Calycopis cecrops
CCCCCCGCCCCGCCCGCCCTGGCCTTTTAACGCCGGAGATATTGTCTCTTTAGTTACATCTGTATTTATATAAGAATATGCAAGGAGTTTGTATATTACAGTTGATTTGTTTACGCAGTTATCGGCCAGATACTGATGGTTGTTGCCAATTCGTATATTTCACTAGCTTTGCTCCTTTGCGATTTTTAATCTGTGGGAAACCAGAAAAAAACGTTGTGACATAATTTGCGTTCGATTTTCACACCTAAACGTACAGAAATTAGATAAAAATAGGCAGATCAGTTTCAGAGGAGTTGAGTTACAATCATTGTGTAAAGATTTTTTTAATACTAGATGACTAAGACATTGGTATAAGCCTTAAAATACTTAGCAGTAGAGAGCCTTGAAATATATTTCCCCAATCAGGCAATAAAAATCGTCCTCATTTTTACATCGCATCAAATCGAAATGGGTTAACGACAATATTAACGCGTTTTTTTAACGACGATGCATTAGCATTTAATATTCCTGTAAGTCGGTGATGGATATGTTGTCTTCTGTTGAATGGCTCGTGACGAATTCGCGTTACACTACAACAGCGAGCGGGCCGGGGTCGTCACACTACTATACCATGTCGAGACTGAAATGGATTATCCTTATAAAAAAGGACAACAATGCAAATTAGCTTGTGTAAATTTTATACAAGATGGCAACATTATGTATTCGAGTTTAGTGACACAGTCTCGTGTTTCTTTGGTTGTTAAAACAGTTTTTAATTTTTATTTATAGATATAATATATAGCCTCTATTTTAAGATAGAAAAAGTTAAATACCTGGGCGAAATTTCATTAATATCGGTTCAACAGTAGTGTTGACCACGACAAATAAAGGATATTTCCGCAGGTCTATTCTGGATCAATCACTTAATGACCGTGACATCTGCTCGTATCACATCACAGTCAGCCTAGTGACCACATCGTTACACAGCTCTATCACATCATAGTGACCGTATATTCATTGTATTTATATCACGGCTGGTCTGTGCAGCTCGTCACATCTTTACTTTATGACCGTTACATTTTTGCAACTTGCAACCTGATAAAATAATATTATCAATCGATTGAAAAAGGATAGCTGCATATAAAAGCCAGTGTCGTGCTCAAGTGGGAGAGCAGCAGACTCCGGCGCGAGAGGTACATGGATCGAATCCACAGTCAGTGGCGTGCTGTGGGAGCGGCCTACGTCCAACAGGCTGCATTAGGCTGATGATGAATGAATCAACTGTATTTCTTTATTTAACAGCAGATAGAGCAAAATATAGAGAAGGATTTTCTCTTACGGTACTTGCACACAATAAAGAATATATTTTGTTTATCTGCAACTACCATGTATCATCAATTACTTGTAGTCTGTTAAAGTCTAAAGACAATGCAGTGTCCTCCGGGAATGTCGCCGAATGCGGATGTTTATGGGCGTAAATAGTCATCGAATGGGTCTAACTGATCGTTTGCCCCCTTATATTGTAAAAATGTAATAGTATCTAAGAATGTAATTGTAACCGCATAGTTCTATCATTGTGTGTAACACAAATGTTTACAACAAAGTTCGTTATTAAGATTAAAAACATCGTTTTGGCGGGTAATACGTTATTGATATTTGTAATGCTGAATAATAATATTTGTTCGCTAATATCCAGCCTAATGTGAGCTTCCCCGCCCCCTCGGGGCGTACGTAATGGGCCGTGGCTGCGGATTTTTTGAGAGTTTAAAGGGGCCTTAATAGGTTGGTCCATAGTGTTGCCCACAATACATCGAGAGGTAGGGTGGTACACAATGAGCTCGGGTAATTGTTATGGCGAAGAGGGTTGAGCGCCTTGTCGACTGCTTCATCACAGATTAATCATATTATTAATATATTATTGACTTTACAATCTATTTATTTCCTTAAACGGCTAACCGGTTTGCAGTCCACTTATCGTGCGCAGACGCCGTGACGTTTTGAAAAGATTATTTTTGGCTAATTGATGAGATAAATGAGATAAGAAGATGTCTGCTGCCGTTCGTAGTGGTTATCCTTTATCATATCTCCTACATAATCTCTCGCAGATCATTAAACTTTGAAAAAATGGCTTTCTTTTCTTCATCCGTCTCTATATATCTTGCGATAGTTTAAGAAATAATTAACAATTAATTTAGAATAATTTGGACTTCGTATAAAATTTATTACAAATGGTATATAAAAACGACATAATTTAAAATACATACATCTTTATAAACAAACTTTGAGGCCCGTTTTGTCGTATAACTATCGGTTTACCTATTGAAGCATTAAAAAATAAAATAAATTTTGACTATTTTATTTAAATATTAGCTTCATGTTATCGTATTATATGACCATGAAAATAAAATCAACATCAATAAAATTTCCTATTATTAATTACTAATAACACTTTCCTGATTTTGATACTAATAAATCAATAAAAATTTGCGTAATTTTAACGCTCCAATTAAATTAACGTTAGTAAAATAATCATCTTTTTATGTTAATTCTCAAACTAAGTTCGCAATAACAAACGGTCACTTAACACGTCGTTAAGTTTATGTGAGAATAAAACAATTAAACCGCGCGATACGGTGCGAGCGCCGATACCGATCGCAACTGCCGCGCTATACACTTCATCCCTTATTAATTATTTTATTGTAAGCATAGAGGATGCCGTAATCGCCAGAATAATAATATCATCGCACCGCATAAAGAACCCCAAGTAGCGGCAACACAAGCGTAAAAATGACACGCCAATATGTTTGTGTGTATTAGATTTATTCGACTGGGTCACTCACACAGGCGCGCCCTACCCCGAGTAGGGTGTCGTGGGGGCGACACTACGCCGCTCCCCGCCAGATGCTCACGCACACACGCGCGCCAGAAAGGGAAAGCTACACTGTGTAAACAAATCGCGGGAGCGCCTGCCGTCCCTCTCGGTTACAAAGTTGTGTTTGTGTGCCGTCACCGGCGTAGATTGTTCTGTGAAATTGCCAGGTAATAGGCCGAGGGACTGTAGCATTACACATACTTATTGGTGGGTTTAGACGCTCAATGGCCTAATCGAATTGAATATTGGCGACACATCGACGCTGTCGACATACGTCCTGTACGTCCTGAGCTCTACGTATTGACGTTCAAGTGATGCGCTGACTAACTTGGTATACTCCTGAGTTGGAACGATAGGTGATTATATAACTGATGAAGCCGTAAATTAGGAGAATTTTTATATGGTCCTATTGTTCATATTAAAAGTATCCAATCTTGTGGATAAGAAATATCCCCTTTCTCAACATTTCTATGTATCTCAAAAGTAATCCTACGTATGAATAGCAAACTTTTACAATATAATACTGACACATTTGTAGTAAACATGTATTTTTAAAAGATCTTGCCAACTTTTACAATATGATACTGACACTTTTTTTTTAAAAACAGTCCATGAATGCTTGTCACCACAAGATTTTCTTCGACCCCTCTACATGTAAGCCTGTTTTATGAGTAGCCTGTAAGTACTATAAGTACCAAGTACTCAGTTAATAGTAGACGTAATTGTACGTAGCGTAACGCTGAATAGATCGACAACAGACTCCTCACTGTTGATGTGTAATGCGATTAGGTCCGTCTCAGTAGATCGATGTCAGATATCTCCGCACATCAACGAAACAATTCATTGTTGACTCACTGACGCACGAAGCTTGACAGCGTATGAGGGTATTTATACCAGGAATTCATGAGCATACAGTATTTATTTTACTATTATTATGATTATGTAAGTTAAAAAAAATAAGACCGTAATGTTGTATTATAATAAATACTAGCTGCGCCCCGCGGCTTCGCCCGCGTAAATTTCGATATCGTGGAAAATCATTCCATGGCATCCCTCAGGAACATTTTTTCGGGATAAAAAGTATCCTATGTTATTTCTAATACCTCCAGGAATATGTGTACAAAGTTTCATAATGATCGGTCTAGTAGTTTTGGCGTGAAAGCGTAACAAACAAACTTACATTCACATTTATAATATTAGTAAGGATAACCTAGTGAAGCCCCGAAGATCGAAACTCGATCTAAGTGAAAGTTTTTTGTAATTAAAAACTAAACATCATGTGACATGTTATGTCATCGTAACTAAGATAAACAATTAATGTCTAATTTTCAACACTTGCAAAGACACATAGAAGCTTCATCAATAATTACGTGTATCTCATATATCAATGTGTCAAATGCATGGTAGTGTGTGTAAAGTGTTATTTATTAAATTAAAGTACTTTATAAACATTATTATTAAAATATATTAGCGTTCTGCACTTCTCTTACACGTAAACTATAAGTGTGCCCATCCTCCATCGTCCGCGCACTTTTCGTAAAAATGTTCCCGAAGTTTTAGCTTCACGTATTAATATATAGACATATGAATCTTTAGCCTTTATGAAAAAAATAATTAAAGTAAAATGTGTGCAACAGTCACCGGCCAGTTTAACATCTGTGTAACGCTTTGCTTTACTGTGTTACGTCACTAACGTCTCATCAGCAGATATCCCTTTAGAACCAAGCTTCGACTTAAAGAGTAAGGAAATTCCAAATTCGGATCCCTAAACTCAAAATCTTTGCCCAAGGCAAAGATATAGATTACAATCTGTATCTAACATAAAATATTAAATAATCCCTAAGAATATTGCGACGAATTTTATGGGCCCAGCTAGTATTGCATCCATCATTTTGTTACAACTCTCTTGACTTTTTTGAACTGTCGATTATAAGATTAACTTAAAATTTGCAATCTGCCCCGATCTGACGCGTGGTCAACGATCTTGACGCGTGTCAATACGCAAACCCAGCCCTGCTACTCGTAGCACTCGTAGCACTCGTAGCGCACGTAGCACTCGTGTGTGCCGTCTCGGCTACGGCCTACACTCAAACGATTATTATAGCGCAATGCGTATTGTCCGGTAATATGCTTACATGTTGGTCACTTTGAGGAATCCCGTGTTCTAATAACGGCTGGCCCTAATAGCGGTGGGATGGGGATGGAGGGCGACACGACGTAACCACTGCTTTTATGTTTATGGATGTGTGTAGGTAGTCAATCTCAGCAAAAATCTGCTGTATTTAATATTTATTGTGTCTCATGTGTACATAATATTATACACTATATTAAACTATATTTTAATTTTCATTATTCAATAAACTAATAATTTAACAGAACACGTTCATTTCTAAGTAAACTAATAAGATAAGAGATATAATATTATTTATCATAATTTTATTTATATTATAACTAATAAGAGATATTTTATCATTGTTGCAGTGGAGAACAAATGGGCCGTACGGACGCTGCCTTTGCTTTGAAAGTGATGGTTCTGTCTATCGTGTTTTGTACGCTATGTGGCTAGCCACCCATTGTAGGAAAAAAATGCAAGAATGAACATTAGTCCAGTTGAATCAGTTCTTCTCAAATTAGGGCTGGCACTATAGCTTCACACTAACATATTTTGACAAGAAATAAATTTATCTAAAAAATTTATTCTCGAATAAAAATCGAGTTTAAGATATTGATCTAAGCAAGAAGCGCGAACATTCTCATTAGCAGATCTAAACAAACGATTGGTTCTCCGTATCTTTTTATTAAAGTGTCGCAGGGGGGAGGATAATCATAATCGAATCTGGAGAACATTCAAATGAGCCGATCAATCAGGGCGCAGCGCCCGCTGACGGCCGCCTCCTGACGCCTCCTGACGTCGCCGCCTGTCGGGTGACGGCTCCACGCCGTTCTATATTCTCATTGAACAATGAGATTTTTGTGGAGGTTAAAATTTGAGTACTGTAAGTTTACGTTTCAGTGTACTTGGGTGAAGCAGTTCGATGATTGCAGCTTGATGACAAGCGAAGTCTATGGATTGGCGTGAGTGTTACACAGATGCTGGCAACGCATCCGCGTACCTTAATGAGCCTTCTTAAGTCTAAATCTTTATTAACAAGATTTTGATTGCAATCTTTAATAAAATAGGCTGTTAATTTTTTTTTGATTTTTCGTCAGATATTTATTTCTGTGTTTGAAGTTTTAAGTTTATTATCTAATAAATAAAATAAAAATACCTTTATTAATTGATTCTTATTTTATGGTATTGACATATTTCTAGTTTATGTCTGTTTCTTGTAATATTTGCAAGTTTAATAATTTATTATTTCACAAGAAGCCAACGTAAGGTAAAGACTTCTTCAAAAGTAGCACGTGTGTATCTGCCCTTAGCTATTGGACTTAAGTAGAGCCAAGTTAATTGTAACGTTTTGAAATAAGATTGTGCTCTTTTTACGCTTCGTTTAGATGGCTATTTTATTTTTATTGTTTCTCTTGTGATATGGATAATGGTATTATCGTTTGAGTGTCTACGTACCAGTATATCCGTACTCTTTGATTGTACCTATCAATGCTACAAGTAAAGTTAACTAGCAAATGTTTGAAGTAAAGAGGGAATAATTACTATAATGTAGCCTCAGCCTGACGTAAATATAGCAAAAAGAAGTAGATTTACGTAGTTTGACACCTATTAATATTAGTAGATTCTGCACCATTTTCATCTTCATTTCTAGTAAAAAGTAGTACCAAGCAGCATTGCGGCCGAACTGAACAGTCATGCGTATGTCCAATAGCCTATTTGACTCTATCAAAAATATACTACGAATTATAGTCATCATAATAAATAAGATAATAATAAACCGTAAACATGTATATGTTATATAAAAAAATGCATATTTATTGTAAAATTTGCGAAATAATGTAGCAATTATTTGTCAACGTCAAAAACGTTATGTGATCGGTCGAAACTCAGATGACGTCACCAGCAAGTAAACTCTAGCCAACTGCCTACTGATTATCCTTTTGTCACTTGCGTTTGACGTCAATCTTATTACATGGCGCCGCCATGACAGTTTGCACTGTTTTAGGCGCGAGTGTAAAAACCCAAACTTTAACATTATTTTTTATTGTTAATGCTGCTTATTTTCTGGAAATATTGTTTAATAAATGATAAAGTTTTATATAAAAAAGAAACAAAAATTCGTCAAATAGCCCATTGTCCATGGGTGTAGGTAGTCATCAAAAAGGCTCCTATTCTCTAATCTCTCTGTTCGTTTGTCCCCTCATACTATAAAAATATATTTAATATCGTTGGATATAAAAGACACGCTACCACAAAAAAATATCACAGCATAGATAACACTAGCTGTTACCCACAGCTTCGCTCGCTTAGGTACGTCCTATTATTTCCTATGTTTTAATACCTCTTAGAATATGTGTACAAAGTTTCATTATAATTAGTTGAGTAGTTTTGCCGCGAAAGCGTAACATATAAACTTACAATCACATTTACAATGTAGGAATTTTGATTTTTTTTAATCAACCGGCAATCATATCTAGGAAATTACACGTTGGCCTTTGTCGTCCACATCTCGACGTATTTCCATGTAGCCTGACTCACCCGACGTGATGTAGGTGCTAAACGGCCCTAATGAATTCTCCGGGCGTATCGGAATTGTACCGGAGTGCGGAATGGACTGAGGATGATACGAGAGTCATGTTCAAGGGATGTGTCGTATTGTTCTGTAGACGAACGTTTTGTTTTTGAACTTGGGCGTAGAGTTATTAAGGTTGTAGTTGTTTTCAACATCGAAAGTGATAATATTTATAGTGCGTCCTTATCAAACCGAGTTAAGAACGCGTTGTGAGAATAATGTAAAGGAGGCTCATTGTTTTTTTAATAGTTTTGTAACTTTATATACATTTTTTGTTTTTTTATAGCCACGTTTGACGTTGGCCACTGTTTCAGCAGACGAAAGACGTTGCCAACGATAGATCACGCTTGCTGAGTAGTCATCTGTTTATTTTTGATTTGATCATCGCTAACTTATGGCTATACTAACACTACCTACATTCTTCTTCTTCTTCTTGGTCGTGCTCTTAATTGCTGAAGGTCGTGTCCATTACGTTATTATTATTATTACGTCTGATATCTTGATAAAACAAGTTAGTAGAAGTCGTTCTTTGAAATGAAATAAAAAAGTTTTTATTCAAATAGAATAACAGGAATTTGTCTTTGAATTTCAACAATTAAATCTACCACTGGTTCAACCCTAGCCCACAACTTAAACAAACAATCAAATTATGCAATGCCTCCTTAGGAATTGTTTAAAATGGTGACCATCGTTTGGTAGTTTTTGAGCCTGATATTAACAGATCTTCTTGTGTAATAATGTACATCTTATCTAAAGGCTTGAGTCTAAACCTACGATCTAATTAAGGGTCTGGGAAAGAGCTGTACTGTGTTTTAATTGACATTGCAATAGATTCATATATATAAAGTTAATGATGAATGTTCATCATCGTTAGTTTGTATGTACTTCGAGAAATCGATTAACAAGACAAACTGTATGTAAATTTCTAGCTGCTTTCTCCTCGTTGCGTTCTCTATGGCCGATTGAATGGTAGCGGCTAAAGATCTAGTTCTGATTATAATTCCAACGGCTTCTCGTTTTACTTATCTATCTGTCTTCTATCTTTATTTATATCTTATCTTATCTGTTTTATACGCGCCTAATTTTACTAATTTTGCTTTATCTAACTTGATCAAGCCTAATCAAGCCGGATTAACTTTATACATCTTGTATGAATTTACAAGTAATCTTGATTAGGTTATAATTTTAGCAAAAAAAAAAATATTTTATAAAAATTAATAAAATGGGTTTAGTTAATTAGTCTTACATACATATTCTTCTCTTTATTTAATTTACAGACGACTGTTTCTTCGTCTAAATATACTTGATTTATCCTCAATTTAGACCTATCTTCCTAACTTGAGGGTATAAATCTGATGAAAAATGTGGCTAGTAAATTTATAAACTTTGTATAAATATTTATGTATAAAAATATCATGTCACGGTGTTTGTCCGCGATGTACAGAAGCCACTGAACCGATTTTGATGAAATTTGGCTAAACTTTAATTGGGTAGAACTTGAAACATAGGCTATATTTTCATATATTATTGCCACACCAACACGTTGCCTAGTTAGTATTTACTATAATTAAAAATATCATATAAAATAATCCTTATATTATTATATCTTCGAAAGCTTCTCATGTATCCAGGGGCTGTAGTTTGACACTCTTGTA
The DNA here is from genome assembly GCA_001625245.1 of Calycopis cecrops. Taxonomy (NCBI): domain Eukaryota; kingdom Metazoa; phylum Arthropoda; class Insecta; order Lepidoptera; family Lycaenidae; genus Calycopis; species Calycopis cecrops. The sequence goes on from LUGF01053281.1 coordinate 318,954, forward strand.
TACACGCCGGGGTAAGTAACATTCGCGCAGCCCTCCCCCCAGGAGACTATCCCCACCAGCTTGTTGTGAGCCACTAGCGGTCCCCCTGAGTCCCCCTGGCAGGCGTCCCGTGGCGGGTCGTCGGCGGATGCGCAGACCATCCCAGAGGAGATGGTCCCTATCCGCATGTAGGCTCTAGCGCAGGATGCCTGGGATACTATCTTGACCACCGCAGCTTGTAGTGACTGCGATGCCGAGCCTTCGTACTGAAAATATGTAATAAAAATAAGTTTAAAATAAAGATTCAAAACAGTTACAATTAAAGTGGATGCGAAATTCCGTAATTAAGCAAGTAACGTAATCAGCTGTTGAAGTCGCTACACTCTTCGTGGGCAAACGATTGACGTATTTTTTGGACTATTTCAAATCGATGTTTAACAAAATATTAAAATTAGACGACAATATTTAGAGCACACTCTTGGGTTGACTTTTACTTCCTTATTTTACAATTTGACCAGTGACCAAAAAACAACCCTTCTATCTAACATTGGTTAACTTACCGAAGTCACGCCGAATCCAGACACCAAAGCTTCAGTGCCAGTGTCAAGCTCAAATCCCTGCTCCGCGAAGGTGATGGGTTTGACGCTCTTGCCGAAGGACATCATCTTGGAGGTGACTACCAGAGCTATGTCATGCTCCAGCGTGAGGGAGGAGTAGTCCGTGTGGGGGAGGAGGGAGCTCACGTCGTACGTGCTCCCCCCCGAGCGGGTGGAGGTCCCCACTGCGACCCTGAGGTTGCTCACTTGAAACATGTACCTGGAAGATTAAGTATGAGGATTATGTCTAGCAGTGGATGTTTTCTGGCTGGTGTTGATGCTGATGAAATACAAGTTATTGATTCTTGGAGTGCAAAACTGTTGGCATTGTTTTATTATCCTAGTTGACGTCACTAGCGATGCAGCTAAGCATTAGCACAAAGTAAGGTTAGGCATGCTTTTGGCCCTTTACACCATCGCATGAGCCATCATAGCTTTCATAATCCTCACGAAACGCTAGATAGTTTCAGACTTCTGCCGACAATCTTGGTGACCATCCGAGCAGTGTAATGGACAAGAGGATGTAGTAGTTGGAATACGTATCTGAATTATTTTATAATATCCCTGGTAAATGTTTACTCCCCCTATTTACTCCCCCAATAGACCTCTATACACTTACATATCACGCGAAACGCAAACATGGATATAAGTTCACGCCGGTGTAATGTAGGTGATAGGTTACACGGTTGCATAATTAGGTCACAATGAGACTATTTTACAGTGTTAGTCATCATCATCATCATCATCATCAGCCTCCACTGTTGGCCATAGGCCTCCCCAAAAAAGAAAAAGAAAAAAAAGGAGAAAAGTGTTAGTACCACTGTGCATTGCAGGCGAATTGGTCTGGCATGAACGGGAGGTACCTCTCAATTTACATTATACCGGCGTAAAGTGACAGCCGTGCTGTCGCGTTTTGTGTGGCGTGTAAGTATCCGGTGGCATTATTAAGAGTGAGGAGGAAGGAGGAGAACGCATCTGTATAAACTCTATGCGGATGTCCACGCTCGTAAGTAGTCATGAAAATGGCTCTGACAGCTCGTTTGCGCCGTATACTATAAAAAACATGACTTCATGCTAATATTGTGTTAGAATCAGGTACCTACCCGGTTGTGCCAACATAAGATAGACACAACATAGACCACAACCTGTGGATACTCACGAGTCTACGCAGTGCGCGGCGGTGAGCACGCTTCTGACAGTGATGATGACTGCGCCACACGAGTGCGCCCAGCCCGAGCTGGTCTTCCGTCTCAGCGCCGCCTGGTACGGCACCGAGGAGACGTCCACGGCATAGCCGTTCACGATGCGGTTGACCGTCGGGTAGCACGCCGACAGCGACGCTGATGGGTGAAATAGGTTTAGTAGGAGGTCGTGCAGCGGACCGGAGAGGTACCTCTCTCATGGTAGCGCCGTAAAGTAACAGAGGTGTAGCATTTCGTGCGGTTTGTAAGTAGCCGATGGCCCATTAAAGTTCCTATTAGATGCGTCTGAGACGTCGTGTAGCACGCCAATAGGGATGCTGGCTGATAATATCTAGGTTTAGTTAGAGATAGTGCAGCGGAATTGGGCCGCCACCGGAGAGGTGCCTTACATCAACAGCTGTACTGTCGCGTTTCGTGCGATTGAGTAGCCGGTGGCCCTGTAGAGGGGTGGAGGAAAGGAAATGCATCTGCGTAGCAATCATGCGGGTTGAACACCGGGAGAAAATAAACCTTACAGAATTTGATAAAATAAAGTAAATAAAAAAAAGGACCAATTATAGCTTTACTATTTGACATTAAAATTTAAATCCGAAAAGGAAAATTTATAGATTTCAAAATGATTGAATAATCTCATAACTTTCGCTAGTAATTCGCAAGAAAATAAATAAGCAAGTATTTATGCATTTATAAGAAATAAACTGCACAAGTAGGTACTGGATAAATTGAAAAATATTTATTTTCCATCTACTTCTTATTCTAAGTAAAAAATGCAGTTTGAGAAGTCAAGAGCAAAATTTTAGTACAAAATATCACTAAAAACCATTTAACAGAAAAACAATAGATTTCTCGCGCCTATAACCATGGGGCACTGCTGTAGCATATTTATAATTAACTGAAAATTAAAAAGAAATGCAATTTCAACAAACTACATAATATATGCTGCAATTTAATTTCTCTAGTTTCTCCGTACTCTCCCGCGTTTTCCCACTCAAGTCTAAATATTTAAAGACAACCAGCTAATGCAGTAGATACACTCGCGACGTGATATCATTGCTTCTTATTGTTTAGTGTTTACCTTTAATTAGCTTTTCTCTTATAAAAATAATTATAATAAAAAAAAAAAAATACGCAAACGAATAGGCAGCCAATTTCCCTGAGAGCCTGAAACACGCTATCAACTTTTTAGACCAAATATATAGCGAAAACAAGACAAGAAGAAATCTGTGGTATCTAAACAAACATAACCGAGAACCGGCTAAATAAGAGCTAAAGCTCTTATGTTGGTTAGCTAAAGCTAAAGAAAATTTTATTGAACAGGACAATAAATAGTAATTATGTAGACATGTTTCTTATTCTTTCATGCAAAAACTGCTGAAGATATTTGGAAGAGTTTGATAAATTTTCATATTACAATATTTAAAAATACACTTATTTTTCGTTTCTATAAAAGAAAAATATAATTAGCTATTTGTAACATGTTTTATTTTAGTATTTAATCAATTTGCCTACATGTATCATCGACTAGTAATTTTTCTGTAATGATGTTACATTTGTGTTTTCTATAAAATAAAATAAAAAAGGCCACCAAAGGATAGATTTTACGCGAGTGTTCTACGAAAGAAACTATCTAATTTATATAAGAGTATCTCTTCAGTTTCTGAGCCAAATAAATCTATTTAGGCATTGCAATGTTATAGAGAAATTACTTAATTATTAACAAAAAGTATAATAGCAGAGGTTTTATAATCATAAAGTGGTATTACATTTATTTTTTTTATGGTATAAGGGCTATTTTCATAATTACCAACTCCCACAGACATCCGCATAGAAGTTATACAGGTGCTTTGCCCTCCTTCTTCTACTCCACCCCCCATGGGGCACCATATATGTCTATGGAATAATAAAAGTAAAACAAGAATCACTCACCGAGAGCTAAAAGTACCAACACGCTCTTCATTTTGAGATGAAAAACAATGCAATGTGAGATTCAGATGTTTTAAAACAAGATAGTGTTGATAAGATTAGTGTAACCCGAGCGATATTACGATATCTGGGAAATTACAAACAGCTTCGACGGATATACTGATTGTGGCGAAAATACTTATTTCACATGACTACAGGTATCTAAGTATTTTTGCAAGACATTGATGCATTCAGCCAAATAGATTCTATCTCACATTCTGCCACATTAAAATGAAAGATATGCCGTTGGATTTCGCATAGTTTATAGGTACCTTTTCCACATTATTTTACATCGCGACAAACGTTGAGGTCTTGTTTGGTATTGCTATACTTACGACCTAGACTGTCGTTGGTGGTAACTCCTGGAGATTTGGCCACTCATTTGTCACTACGCAAATATCTGACTGATAAAATATATTTTAATTAGCTGCGCCCCGCGGTTTCACCCGCGTAAATTTCGATCCCGTGGAAAATATAAAATTATCCCATGACATCCCATAGGAACCTTTTGTCGGGATAAAAACTATTCTATGTGTTAATCCATGTTACTCTCTATGTGTGTGCAAAATTTCATGAATATCGGTTCAGCAGTTTTTGCGTGAAGGAGTAATAAACAAACAAACATACAAACATACAAATTGTAGCATTTATAATATTAGTAGGATGTACAGAGATATCGCGTTATCAAGGCGAATCTAACTCGTCGTATGTTAAAATCCGTTAAGCCCTCCTAGAAGGGAACATACAAATTCCCATCCATACCTACACATGTTCAAAAAACATTACCCTCCTGGCGCAGTCGGGTAAAACATCTGCTAAATCGAAGCCAGTTAATTGCGATACATAATTATAAATTCAGAGCCCGATCTCGTCTTATTGCTTGTACGATGTAAGTCCGCACGTAAAAAGGTGCAAATTGTATGAAACGGTTGTAAAACATTGTAAAACCGTCGCCGGTGTCCGACCGCGTGCGGGAATTTATGGACGCGTTAAATTCGTGTGCGCATGGCCGTTATTAACTGGGAATTACTGTCGGTGGCATATCATTAATTTTTTTACTGGACTTTCTTCTTTTTTATAGTATAAGGGGGCAAACGAGCAGTCGAAGCCTATGGGAACCCACATAGAAGTTATACAGATGCGTTGACCTCTTTACTCTTCTGTCACTTTACGCCGGTAGCTATCGTGTAAGCGAGAGGTACCTCCCCGTCGTGCCGGCCCAACCCCCATCCCTCCCGGCGTGGCAACGAGATGATGATAATTAATTACATTACCGTGTACAGTGGTGCCACTACTGAGAAATTCCCCGGGCACTTCACAATTGCTCTCCGGAATTTCCCCTTATCGTCTCCGATAGCAAATAGATTTGGGTAAATTCTGTACCTATTTCTGTATTATTCCTTGTCATTGGCCATTGCAATTTGAGTCATGTGCAAATCATCTTAAAATACAGATGAGCGTGTGCCATCCCGGCTCGACCTCCACTGATGACGTCATGTGATGATGTCGAGTTTGTGACGTCAGAATGAGTGCTTATCGGTGTTATCAGCTCGCCATGACTTCACTCGATCGATTTTTGTCGATCGCGATCTGTCGTGTTTCTCTGCTTAATAATTATTCGGATGTCTGTGGGCGTCGGGTGTTTTTAGAAGCCGACTGCACGTTTGTCTCTTCATAGATTGTTACATTGAAATTATTTAATAGGTATATATTATTTTTATTATATTTGTTTTATAATTCAGATAGCGCATCTTTTTTCCTAAAGATCACCATTTTGAATATAAAACAGTTAGTCCATATTATGAAAAAAAAAATTGTCATTATTTTACAAAACTCTTTCATTAATCAGTTTGTTTATTTTCATCATTGAACTATATCAATTAAAAAAAAAACAATACCTAAACAAGCAACGGTTTTTAAGAGTTCTATATTTAAATTCTACAACCAGCACCGCCATCTGTTGTCGGCGACGTGGAAACTACGTTTCAGCACGCGCTCGCTCTGTTACGTACTATATCTTTTATAGCCTCTTACACGTGGAGTTCAGTTAGGTAAGTGATATACCTAGCGAGCTGGCGATAATGGCTGGGTAATTGTATAACTTGCCGACTATTACTGCATTATAACACTGGTTTATACCCGTGCAATGTTGTAGCGGATTTCATGCGACGTACGACATTTGATAGGTTTTCAGGAAGACAACCGTGAAAACTGCGTCAAATTTTAGTCGGGAATTTGTTGTAGTTGTTCATAAAAAAAACGACACCAAGATCATACAAGACAGAGTATCTGGGATCTATAACATGATCGTCATCATCATCATCATCAGCCTATTGCAGTTTACTGTTGGAAAAATTAAACTAAGATTATGTAGTTAACATGACGGATGCTAAATAATGAACCGAAGTAGAGCATAGCCTGGCTGATGAGTGGGTATACTCTATAGTTGACCAGATCTGGTGAATGAGAATTCTCTCGTGAAATTATAAAAATGTGTTATGTTGACAATATTTTTTTGTTAAGCTTACGAAAACTCACTACAAAATTTCATATTTATTTTTAACTAGTTTTTTAACTCGCAGCATCGCTTGCGTCTGTAATTTTTTATTAAAAAGTATACTGTCTTTTTCTAATATTCACCTGTTATAATGTGTGTACATTCATGATTATTGGTTGAGTAGTTTTGGCGTGAAAGCGTAACGACAAACTTACATTAAAATTTATAATAGGGATTATTAAAAAATCTTACATGATTTCTATATCATTAATTTATTAATGATAAACATAGACAAGTCCGAAAGTCGGCCATTTTGTTGTCATTGTTCGGAATAATTACGTAACGCGTAAACACGAGATCGGCCGCGGCGGTGATAAGATAGTGGAGTCCATGGCGGG
>LUGF01053281.1:335840-365380 GCA_001625245.1 Calycopis cecrops
GCAATGATTAAAACCTGTTTTTAACTATTCTCTATTCGTAAACGGTACTACTCTACTAAGACAGAAAGTTTGATTAACTTAACATAAGTTAAGCCTAAGAACTCACGGAGCGGTTTTCACCCGCGCCCGCCGAAGTTGCGGGCCTGTAGCTTCTGTAGAATGTAGATTTATATCCAAAAAGGAAGAGCACATTTTACGACGCGTTTTACACTCGCAGAGCGCGCGTTTGGCTCCTGCGGCACCGGCGGGCATCTTGCAGAATTATGCCGGCGGTGGTCACTCGCCGCCTCGGCTCTGCGGTGGTTTGGCGGGCGGCTTAGAGGAATATAAGAACAAGAATTTGACAAGTTTGCGGGCGATAATCGCAACCGCGGCGGCTACATGACCGCGCAAATGATCGGTCTCGTGAGTTTAGAAATAAAACTGCAGTTGCACGATCGTGGCGTGCGCGCGCGAAAACCGCTTCGTGAGTGCTTGGCCTTAGCGTTGCCCTTGCTGCATTGTAGTCATATCGTACAAAAAGCGAGGCAACTGTACATCGTCTAATAAGGTTGATAAGATGTATATACATGTAGGTATTACTGTAAATGACATCTAGGATAGACTACCCTTATTCACCTCTCAACATAACATATTAAATCTTATATAATAAAGAGACAAATTTAAATAAAGCAAAGTAAAAAAGAAACAAATAAAAAAAGTTATACGACGAAATATTAAATGTTATTTTTAATTACAAGCTATAATAATTGCAACACTTAATTAATCTTAATTAAATTATGGCGATATGATGGGGGACTAATTAAAATACACCGATATTCGTGGTGGTGGTAATATATTAACTGAATATAAATTATTATTGATAGGCGATTTATGATAATATGATCATCACTTCCCCCTGTTTGTTATGTGTATATTAGAAGAGATGTTGTTGCGTTGCACCCGAATCGTGTCGGCACGAAAAAGTAACACACCAATACTGACAATAAACATGCAAAAACATGTTGATGGTCATAGTCACTTAGCGTCGGAAGGTGAACTTATATGCCTTTTTGTAATACGAGGGAGCGAGCGAGCAGTAGAAGTCAGAGAGAGTCGAGAGCAGATTACCAATAACTCATAACCATAGATATCATTCTTTCTTTATATCTCTATGCTCATAACAGTCAATTTAAAGTTATAGCATAGTACTATATGAGTTAGAGTTCCCCGGTTGTGCCGTCTCTCCAGCCGTGCAAGCTTCACGCTGCCACGACGCAAGACACGTCTCAGTAAGGCCTCGTAATGAATTCACACAGTACTTAGCGCGAACGTTATTAATTAATATGTGGAGACACGGTTTTACCTAACATGGCGAAGTCCTTGGCGCCGAGTCGCTCGGACGCTTTAATACGGGTAATTGGTGGCTGATTGAGAGCACGCTACACCCACGCCACCGAGCGACTAATTGTGACAGTCGTATTGTTATCCGCGGCTGGGAGTTTAATCTGTCATGATCAGCTCATGCCTGGCACGTAGGTACTATACTTGCTCGGCTGATCTCCGCAACTCGATGCTTGCTGCGTTGGATTCATCGTTTTTTTGTTGGCAATTCATCTACCACCAGAAGTCCGGCGTTAGCTGGAGCTGAGCAATGTTTCTCAGGTGATTCCAGCGGCGTTGCTGATCCTATGCAGTATGCACTTCAATATCTTCTGAACTGCTCTCTACTCTTCCTCTGCGCAGGCCCTGCACAGAGGACTGTTTGTAGCATCGATTTCTATTGGATGTTATGATGAAGTTAAGTTTAACATGAGTATAAAGGTTAGTTTATTTTGAATAGTCTATGCGAGCATATAGGTCCTTACAAAACCAGCCAGTGACGTGAAGAAGTTACTCCCCCAGCAGGTTACCAACTCTATTTGCAGTAGGAACCTTAGAGGCACCTGTGACCTCACAGTATTTGTTCCAGATGTTTAATATTTGTTGAGGGTTTTAAATTTTTGCAGAATGTTTTAGCTCAGTGATGGTGCATGGATATCGAGCATGTTTTGCGCATTTTATGATAATGTTTTCAACTAAACAGCCTAAGGTACAGCAGCTGTATAATTTGGTTTGGCTCACTACACTTTCCCACTGTTGCCACTGCGCTGCATCTCCAGGATCAATGAAAACTGCTGGCCTTCTAGCGGATACTTCTCGAGAACCTTTGACAAAGTTATCACAAGGAGTCCATAGAAAATGCTAAAACTGACGTGGAACCTGCAAAGAATTTAATCGGAAGGAAATAAGAAAAAGACGTGTTTGTAGTCCAAGGAGGCCCAATCATAGCTAGCCGTGCAAGATTGAAAGAATAGTATCTAGTGGATTTCTATATAATTTAAGAGTTCAAACGAGAAAATCAAATCCTTTTGATGACTACCAGTACCCATACACATTCGCATAATTATTCTGCAGATACGCTACCGAAGACATACAAACTGCAAGAAATACAACAGTATAGCTCTGACTTTGCGGCTGTGTCAGGTGGGTGACAGCTAACTCCCTGTCGTCATAGCCTAATTCAGCTGCAATGCAGCACAGCACCTCTCACAAGAGCAGCGTTTATGAAATGTAGGCTAAGTTGATAGCCGTGACGTCAGAGTTGTCAGGGCGGCCGAAGGTCGCGCGGCGCATTAAATCAATCAAACAAAGCCAACAATAGCTGGTGCCGTTTACCGGCCGAGCTGATTACTATGTTTATAAATATACGTCACATACTTTATCATCAGCAGTGTACAAATATATCGGTTTATATATTACGTTACAATATTTTAATGTCGACGTTCAGGTTTACTTACAATAGCCATAGCTCTGGATGGACTAAGAGCATTTCGGTAAAATTACCAATTTAAATAGTAATGTTTAAATTAAGTCAATTGTCAAAGATCAAACTTTGATGAACTTCTATTCTTTTTTGTTCTGTCCTGTTCTGGCATGCTCTACTATGTCCTATCCTACATGACTATCATCAACACCAGAGGTATTTTTTACTGAATGTCAAGGTCGGCCTGTTACTAGCGCCCACCTTGAATGTTCTATCACACACCGACCATCGTCTCATCCGAATAAAGGCGTTACAACAATTGTTTCCATAGAGCAGTGCACTTCAGAACCTTATTGGCTTATCAGGCATCAGTCTGTGTAATTAGAATTTTATCAGTGTTTTGTTTATCCATCAAAATCACATCTTTGAAGATCAAACAACATCGCCCTCCTTCACTTTCAATGTAATCCATCTTTTCAACAGTCACTTAACCTATCAAAACAGATCAAACTTTTGTTACACACATCAGGTAGTCCACAAGTATTTGACCAAGTTTGAGTCGGCTCCGAACCGGTCGCCGTCAAATGTCGTAAGATCTTGATGTGACATTAAAGGCGTGTGTGAGGTGTGCGCCGTCTAACTATACGACTCGAATATATTACTAATGTGATTTGCTATCATATAAACAAGTATGCGTCATCTCAGATTATGCAATTGCTGTATTGCAGGCGAACCAGACACAGCACAAATGTAGGTTGGTACTCTCTAGAATAGGTATTTCTACATGTTCCAAGAGTTCAATTTGGTAAAGGAGGGCATTACAGATGCATATGGTTCATTATCGTGCTATGCGTCTCTTCGATTCCTTAAATAAGCAGAAAATGTTTTAAGCTGTCCAGAAATCTTAAAATAGTAAAAGGAAAGAAATAGAAGTTTAAGCTTTGGTTTATATAACGTTATTTATTTGTATTTATACAGTGGGGTGTTAAAGTATTAATAGACTAAACAATGGACGGGCTCTCATCGCCGCTTTATTTATTGAAGTCGTCTGCCACCTCTTGGAGTCGAAGGCAGAACGCACGTACAGTGAAATCTCCTTGATAGTACGTCATGTTTCCGATACGATTAATGAATGTACGACTGGATAAAGTGAAATCTTATAAAGAATTATGAGATACAGTCAAAAAAATCAATAAATTGGGCATCCATTAACTAATATTTACAACAACAAAATATGTAAAGACAAAGCTTTACATTGTAATGTATTATTGTGAGTAGGTCGTGAAATTTTAACAAAATGAAAATGTTTTTTTTTTAATATTATTTTAGTCTATACTGTATTATTTAGGCATCATATTTTTTAACGTTAGGTTTAATAGTAATAAAGAGAATTAACTTGGGTTAGCTCTATGTTTACATGGCGCTGACCAGATCAAAGTATTATTTGCTGTTTCCAAGGTTACATTTTCATTACATCACACATCATTCGTTACATTTCTCATGGTATATATGTAGGAGGTATATTATCACAAACGTCTTCAATTGCGACATCGCGTCGTACCCGTCACATGCGGTCACCGGTACTGTCCTCGCGGCGTCACCGTGTCGTTACCTGCAGTTGACGACCCGCGGGACCGCACTACCTCTCATCTCGTATTCACATCTTATCACACTGCCACTGAGAATCGCCCTTTAAAATCGAGCAAAATATATGGTATATAATATAACAATCGGGAATATTGGCTACTTTGATCTTCTTGACGATTTTCAATTAAAAAATATCCTCCATGAACCCTATCTACCGATACTTGTTATAAGAGCTACTTCAAAAAATGCGTACAGAACACTCCACTGCATATGCACTCGTCTTTCTCCCTCGTTCCTCTTTTCTTGTGTGGTCCAGCTGTACAGACGTTAATTTCAACTTCCTAACAATTTCATTAATATCTTGCTAATGTATTAAGTTATTCTTCATTTTCTGCTCTTCTAGGGCGGATATTAGGTAGAGTAGGTACTTATAGTTAAGACAGGACAATGTCCATTAGGCCAGCTAGTTACAAAGGAAACGGAGTATGTTCTGTATGTAGGTATATATTGAAAATGTAGGTAAGTTTTAAATTAAAGTAATTATTGTTTATACCTACATGACTTGATAACAATACAATATGCTAGTAAATCTTTGTACGCTTCTTCTTCTTCTTAGAAAGTCGTTGTGAATCAAATGTTTTTGCAGTATCACGACAGCCCCTGTCCTAAATCAAAACAAAAGAAAATTTTGTTAAAAAAAAAAATTGTTATTTAGTAGGATTCTTTTGTTTGTACTTTGTAATGTTCAAGTCTTTTTATTTTTACTAAAATAAACATAATTTGTTTTACGCCTTCCAACGCAATTTGCCTTGAAAACAGTACTTTTTAAACACCTTAAAATCATGAACCACTTATCTTATATTATATGTTACATACTAATAATTGTAGGACATTTTCTTGTTTAGTATGTACGCATTCTATCTTGATTACTTATTAGAGGTTTGTTAATTTCCATTTTAGCGTCAGTTTCGAAGCTCAAAATATCATAAAAGTACTGAAATATATAATTAACAAAAATAACCACTTGATAAGATCCTTGAGAGAATAGTTACTAGAAAAAAAATTGGTTTTGGTATCTTATCTATGAGAAATTAAATTTCAAAAAATGTGAAATATTTCAAATTTCATATGTATTTTTCGACGACATACCTTATTTAATTTATTATAATAATAGCTTGCCAATAAACTAGAGCATATTTTTTACAATCATGCATTTAAAGTTTTGATTATTGTATAGTAATTATTTTTCTGTAAATTTTTTAAAACGTCTCTAAAACACTGGTCGCAAACGAAATCAATTCAGTACGTGGATCATAGTGGGTTAATTTGACTATAGAATATACTAACATTATATATATGCTACTCACACGGCGATCCGTATGTGTGGGCTTGAATTATCCATGAATTACATAAAACCACGAGCGCAAGGCGTAAACGCTCTTAAAGCCAAATGGCAAAAACGGAATCCTTATAGATTCGTCATGTCTGGTTGTCAGTTCATCCGTCCGTCCGTATGTCACAGCCATTTTTTTCCGAAACTATTGGGCCTTCGTGGTGGGTCGATGTATTATTGCTACTCATATTTTGAATATAAATAAATAAATAAAAAATGAAGGGATCCATACATAAAACTAAATCAAAAAAATGTATATGCTGTAGATCACAGTGAAAACTATCAAGGAAAATTAGTTTGAGCGAGATATCATTATTGGTTTTTGATAAAAAATACATTTTCAAAAAACGCAAATACAACCGTGTCGTTCATACAAACGCTATGAAAAACCAAGTTATTTTATTTTCTGGTAAAAAATGTCACAAACACTTTTTTTTCGTTGGGACGCAACCCTCGGTGTGTGAGTCCGACTCACACTTGGCCGGTTTTTATGACAATGATTTGAATGAATGAATTTAATGACAATCAATTATTAATGTATTAAATATAATATAGGTACTAATTTATGAGATAAGTTGTTTTTCCGCCAGGCGAGGGTAAATTGTCTATGGGTTGTGACCAGTCTTCTTTCGCTCAAAATATAAACATTTCTTGCTTCATTGAAGTTGTTTATTGACGATAATAGGTTTGTTTTATGTTATTATAAATATGCATGCAAATTAGTGGAGCCGATAAAAATTTATTCAGAAGCCCGAAAATAAATCAACTTTATGCGATATATTAATGGATCAATATCTTTCCTGCAATTAATTGGCATTGAAATAAAGATAAACGGTACATAAATCATTAATGATACATTTGCAAGCACTGATGACATAATATTATTATAATTTTATATATTTATTATGACACTTTATTGGCTCCCTGTATAAATATTTATTCATAAATGTTAATTATTATGTTATTTGCTATTTATCACTTAATTAATTTTGAGTTAGCTGCAATTTAAATGTTTTCTTTTTATAAAATTATTATTAAGTATATATACTAATATCGTTCAAGAGTGAAAGTTGTATTAAAAATAAAAAAAAAATATAAAAATAAACTACTTGTATGAATTGATATGTATCTGTTAAGTGTAAAAGCCCGAACCAAGGTAAATCCTAAGATTTTCCAGTAAAACTTAAGATTTACCAACTCTTACGGTAAAACTCCGAAATGATATGATTTCATCGTTTTTATTGAAATTTCACCACCATTGTAACACTGAGGTTTTACCTCAGAGGTACGGTAAATATGTATACTTACGTATTTAATATTTAAATAGAATATACGGGGGGCAATTTTGTACTCGCAGGCCGTCTGTCTCTCCTCACTGACAGTATCACCCCGCCTACACTCGTGGTTTTTTTTTTATTTTTCTGTTTTTTTTTTACTTGGTTAATAAATAAATATTTGCTATATACGATATATAATAAATAAGACCTTTGGCGCCCTATGGGGGAGGCCAGCAGTGGACGTCCTCCGACTGATGATGATGATGATACTAAATGCTGGTTAAATGATAATAATTTAAAAAATTATGTGAGAATTACACTAATAAATTCATTGCATTTACTTATTTAATTACAAATGTAAGGACTCGAATGATGAACAATTTTATTTTTGTTTTTTATGATAATTATAATTTCCTCGTTACTAGTAAATGTCGCGATTCGTGCGGTGTGTGAGTAGCCGGTGGCCCATGGAGGGGGGAGAACGAAAGAGGGGTAACGCATCTGTAGTTATAACCTCTATGCAGATGTCTAATGTTATTCAAAATGTCTCATGATGATTAAATCCTATTAAAAGATTTTGTTAGACGACAGTAATAAATAATTAAGAAAATATTTATTGTTGTAGCCCTAAGACAAACATTTAACAACCACTATTGATAAAACCTAACATATGAACTCTAATGGTAAAAGCCCGAAATATCGTACCCTTTATATTTAATATGTAGATTTACCAACCCATATGGCTAAATCCTAGGATATACTAGTAAAACTTAAGATTTACCAACAAACGGGCTTTTACGGTAACATATCTTCATAACTTAATGTGTAAATTATTTCTATTTATATTGTGTGTATCGTTTTAATAGGAAGATATATTATTACCTGGTGACTGCGGCAGTGTGCCAACCCGAATTTGTCTTATTGGACAATGAGAATGATACACAAAAAGGTTCCAAGAAGCCCCGACACCCGTCCCTCCATTGAGTCAGCTCCACGTAAGCGGCACATAATAACCGCCCGCTTCTCATTTCGCTTTACCAGGTATTGTTGTTACCGTGTGGTGAGTGCAGTGTTGAGGATAATCATTATTATTAGCGGGATATGTGTCAATGAACGTCGGAACGACATGTAAATGGCGTGTACTGACGACGTGTACTGCCTGTGGTCTTTGGTTTACCTAATTTTTAACTTTACTATCTGTTTCGAATTCCTCGTACAAAATAATATTTTCTCACGTAATGTCTTTTAGAATTATTTTGTTGTAAAGACGGTAAGTTGGTACTGTTGCAAGCTGGTGTTGTTGCAGACTAAGAGCAGCTCAGCTGCAGTTCTCCACCCGTTAATTTTAATCAGCAGACGGCGGTGTGGATTGGAGCGACTGGCGGGTCCGATTCAGAAGCATTGGTGGCGTTCTCCTTTGCAGTACTGTGGTCAGGGATCAGGATGGGAACCTCGTCCCATTGCACGGTTCCGACGTCGTTGTAGGGACTATTTAAAGGCAGCCGGACAGTCCCCAAAGAAAAAAAGTCTGGTCTTTTCGCAGAGGCTGGTGGGATCCTATTGTATTGTAGATTCGGGACCCTCCAATTATAGCGGCTGAAGGCAGGGTTTAGTCGGTATTGCACTCCCAAGTGTCAAGTCCAACATAATATGTCCAGGGGGCACAAGGGCTTCTAGGCATGATACGTAAATGAATTCCCCGGCATCAACAAAAAAATAGTTGGTAATGTTGCAAGTTGGTACTGTTGCCTATACTTAGAAATCTTGCTGACTTCGAGCTGAAACCAATGCCAAAGGCAGTAAATAATGCTTTGGTTCAACCATTAATGGAAAGCTGACGTCTAATGATATGTTGGTTCTTAACACTGGAGCAAAGAGGTCTTCCTTCCTGATTGTACATAGCTATAATAGGTTCCTAAAGCCAACGCAATAAGGGATGTAATTGAACCGCTATTGATACAGCGATCTAATTCAATTTGTAATCAAGTGTCGGTAGGGCATGTCAATCCTATGATTTGCGGTGTGCAGGGCAGCTTACGCAATCCACTTTCACCGCGCCAGAGAGAGCACTACTTTGTGTTATTACATACGTGCACTAATGACATGCGGCCAATCCTTAGACATTCACCACTAATTGGCGAATGTAACAAACGCAGTATGAGCATTGAGCTTCTACTTTCTGATGACGTGGTATCTACGATGCAACTAGAAACACACAACTTTACAGCAGCTTGATTTTACCTCTTTACAATCCAATCCGGAGAAAAAACAACTTATATGTTTTTCCAATTTCTCAAATTTTATCCAAATATAAAGGCACTTAGGGTAAAGTGAAACTCAGCTAGTTGGTTGAATTTAAAATTAATTTACAAAATAACATTGTAACAAACTTCCCATCTGGTTCTAGTATTGTCACGACAGTCATCGATCAGTGGTTGGGAATCCAAATATAGGTGGAGGGGAACTGAAGGTAAAGTCTCAGTACTTCTATTATCAAAAGAGGAGAAGGAGATGGTGGTTATTTTATTTATTTATTTAAAGTACCAGGCAACAAAACGCCCATATCGTTAGTATGAAACTTATACTGTTGGCAAATATAATAATAACCAATAACATTAAAGTTCAACAATGTATTTATTAAGACCTGACTGTTCCCACTTGAACTTGATGTACCGACCTCAAGTTCAAGTAGAAAGAGTAAAGTCTGTAGGCCAACATAGCTAGGATTATATATAAATAATAAGTGTATGCGCAGACACAAGTGCACTTGCTATTCCCTAATTCTCCTTCTCTATAGGTGTCCACCATCGAAGCCCAGACAGGCTTTAAGCTGATTGAACCTGTGTCCTCGTCGTATATTTTATTCGTATTTTTTTCTTGATGTACTTGAACTTTTAAATTTTTCGGATATTAATTTAAAAATGTCATAAAATATGTAAATAAGGAGGAATCATCGCGGAATACAGTTAAGATTATTTAAACGACCTCTGGTGGGCAAGGTTGTCCTATAAGGAAGAAGGAAAAGCCACAACTGAATGGGCTGAGCCTTACCAACTATCACAATATTTATTTAGAGTAATCCTGTCTTCTAAAATTGCTTTTTGCTTAAAAAAAATATTTTTGTTTTTTTTTGCACTAAAACAAATTTTTTGTGATAGAAACTAAAAGTAAGGGGTTCTGCCATTTTCACATTGCTGCTGAATTGTACCTGAACTATCTATCGCTTCAAGAACAGACTATTATACCTCAAAGTTAGCCAAGCAACTGTAAAACCTCCGGTGTTGCAATGCAGTGCAGCTGTCAGTAGGCTTCGAAAATAACTAACATCACGGTGACGCGGCTGCTAGTTTCTCCTCTATATTATAAACAAGGGACAAAATAAAACAGATCTTTATCAGGGGCTACAGTGTTTAATGTACTGTTACCTCCCGTTTCTTCCGATAGGACGCTGAAAACTTACAAGCCGTACGAAACGTCAAACAACTGTCATTTTGTGGTGGTTTTGTGGACCAACGCAATGTGACAACTGTGCTGTTGATTTTCGTGAAGGGTGAAAGGGTCGATGGGTCATCTGGCATAGCATCTGCAAAGCAAGGACGCAGATGTCTGTGTGTGACGATAGTTACCAGCAGGCTCTGATTTTTTAAAATATTTATGATTCTAAGCTTCACTCTAGTTTGAAATATCCCGCTAACATCTTTGATGTTCAAAGTGTTAAAACAAAAAAAAGTGAATATGATAAAAAGTATTTAATAAGTTAACTGTATCATCAAAGGCAACCGAAACCGCGCAGATGTATTTAAATATTATTTAACGGTATACGTTTTTTAAGTCTCGGATTGTAAAAGTTTATTGTGCAAATGATAATTGCTTATGAGCGAAACCTTTCCGTTTATACAAATGATTTGTAATAATTGCGAGAACTATAAAACTATTTGTAGTGTCAAGTAGTATACTAAAATTCAGTTGACCGTTGTTTATAGATAATAATTACTTACTTTTCATTTTTTATTTTCACCTTATTATTTGTCTGCCCATCTATGGCTGAAGCTCATCAAAATTATACCATAAACGATTTTTATGTGTAGTTATCATTGATATACTTAGTGTGGCCATAAATACTATTACAATAAAAAAATATTACATTTGAATGTGGAATCTCTCATTTTGGTACCATTGTTCATTGTGTTTTCTCATTTTGACGTCAAGACATTGTACAATATTTTGCGATATTAAAATGGAGTGGGGTAATAAAGAGAACGGAATCGCTGTTATGGCATTACACAAAGTAGGTATGGAGCTAAATGCAGTTTTTAAAACTCTCCATACACGTGGTATTAGTCAAATGTTTTGTTTGTGACGTACGTACGGGCTATTAATAAGTACAAGAGACTTCCTCTGTTTAGTGTTCGTATGAAAAATGTGGTCAAAGCAGTAAGGGAAAGAATTCGAAGAAATCCTGTCCGAAAGCAAAAGATTTTATCTCGGAAAATAAGGTTAGCACTTAGAACCATGTCGCGTATTTTAAGAGATGACTTAGAACTGGCAGCCTATAAAAGACGCACTGGTAATTTCTTAACTGAGAAATTAAAGACGAATAGGGTGGTAAAATCGAAACAGCCACTGAAGCGGTACGCAAAGGGAGGGCACAGAAAAAAATTGTTTACGGATGAGAAAATGTTTACAATTGAGCAACATTTTAGCAAAAAAAATGACCGTATTTATGCTCAAAACTCTAAGGAAGCTTCCCAAATAGTCGACAGAGTGCAAGTGTTATCCGACTTCAGAATGGTTTGATGGGCTGTTAGCTATGAAGGAGTGACTGAGCCATATTTTTGGGAAAAAGGTATTAAAACATCGGCACAGGGGTATCAAGATACCATTCTTGAGAAGGTAGTTAAGCCCCTTAATAACACCATGTTCAATAACCAAGTATGGTCAGTCTTGGTTGGAAGCGAGGGTCTCGGACTTCATCAGAGCTAAAGACTGACCGTCGTCTAGTCCCGATCTTAATCCGCTGGATTATGATTAATTGTCAGTTTTAGAAAGTGCAGCTTGCTTTAAGCGCCTTGATAATTTGGAGTCCCTAAAAAAATGAAAAGAGTTGAGGCCAGTTATCAATAGAAGCACTCACGCTTCTATTGATAACTGGCCTCAACGTTTAAAGGACTGTATTGCAGACAATGGAGACCACTTCGAATAAGCTTTTTATATATTTAATTGTTTTATATTTGTGTAATAAACTAACATACTGTTAAAGTAATATTTTTTACAGAACTTTTGTAACAGAACTTATGGCTAGACTAGGTTTATACGTGTGTGAATATGGGTCATATTCACTGGGATTTTTTTTTATCAAGACATGTTACTCTATAAAAAATGACTGATCGTCTTTGTATTAACTAACTTACACTGTCAACTACTTAATTAATTAATAGCACAATTTTAGGAGCCGACCTTATGGTAAAAAAACGATATCGTAAGAACTGTTGGGAAAAATAAATTGTCATTACCGGAGAGAATGGAATTAGGAGAATCCTGTACTCAGCACTGAGTGATTGTAGAGAAGAAGGTTAGTAGTTTTGAAGATTAGATACAAAGAGCTGGAAAGGCCTAGAACGGACAGCATACGACAATGATACCGTATCGCTGTTACCATGTAAACAGCGCGCACTTACGTCATCTGTTTTTCCGTCTACCCTTACTTTACTCTTCGCTGGTCGAGACGCGCCACTTTTACGACTATATTGACCTCTTTGTTTTTACTTCATCGATTATACAAGTTTTTACAATAAAGTAAGATGCGGTGAAGTAGCAAGTTTAACTTAGTTGCTTGTAACTAATACATGTTGTTCAAGAAAGTTCTAGTCTAGTTTATAGTAATTCAAATTTGATCAGGAACTATATTATTAACATTTCTATGTCAAGAAAATACAATAATTTGATACATAATTTAACACTTTTTTGGGTTTGTGATATCGAGCAACCAATCAGCACCAGCAACCAGCAAAAGATACTCTTACCGTTCCACAGATCGGAGCGAACTTCAAATTCAACAATCACACTCCCATGCCAACCGACCGCACCATTATAAGTAATAACTGATCTGTCAATAAAAAGATTCCACACAAGTCAAACAACTGTCTCGGATGTTCATCTGCTTTTTGTTAACGGTAAAAAATAATTGATCAACTGAAAAAAAAGCACTGTATAATGGTATTGTAACCGCAGTTACAAAATTTGATTAGCAGAATAGTCACGTCGGAATTCGTCTATGAACCGCTCACGACGAGTGCGCTACAAACACGCCGACCCCGTGGATGCGCTATTTTATTCGAACTAAACGAATGGAAGCACTAGCGACATCGAAAGTTTACACCATTAGAGGTTTAATGTGATTTTGGAGTAAAGATTATGTAGTAAAAAACAGTTTTTTTTTTCTAAATAAAACTAAGGATCAATAGAGGCGTATATAAGCAGATTCTGCACGAAAAGTTCAAAATTTATTAAGTAATTGACCTAATAGAATTGAAACCCCACACTAAAACACTTTTATCACACTAAAGACTATTCAACCAACAAATCAATAAGAGAAATAAAAACAAAAATTACAAAATTGCTGCATATTCATATCCTATTGAAAATTCTGGTGATGCTCAGGCATATATATATGTATATATATACATATAGCAGTTGTCATAAATCATCCATGATCGACCTTTCACACTGATCCTTTTCGACTATCTATGGCTATCCATCACCTACAGCACCCACAAGACAAAAATATAAGGATGTTTAGGAAAAAGTAGTAATAATTGTTTAAAATCATAGGCATGACCGTGTCTTATTTAAATGTAACCTAAACCTGTTCCACTCCCGTGTTAGATTCGCAATTTGCTCCGTTACGCACCGGTCCGGCTCTGTCGGCAACTGTCAAAATAGGAATGCGGATTCGAAATGTACAACATTTTATAAATTACATAATATTTTATAGTAAATTAGTGTAATTAATTACCGAATCCAAAGAGACGTTTAAACTGGTCTCTCAAGATTGCGTATTTTACGCTTTTTTAGACAAATGTTACACTTTGGCACGGGTTACAACTATTGTAATATGATCTTATATTTTCAGATATTTACAAAAATCTTTTTACGGTTCAAGGTAATCAAGGTGTTACTATCCGGCAGCCCATGCAAAGGGGAAGAAGAAGGAGAGCAACGCATTTGTATACCTAATCTCGCTGAATCCTCGTTTGCTCCCTAGTATTATAAAAATCAAAACCGAAATATTTTTTTGCGTGTAGCGCGTACAAGTGCCTCCTCCATGGCTCGCGTTGATGTTCGTTGTTTTTAGTTTGGTCGCGTTCAGGGGCAAGTGGAACGGTACCGAGGCCGACGACCCGTGATCGTCGATAACTCATCGCGGTATTTATTCACTATCAAACCGAGCCGAGTGATGTGGAAAACAATGATATTAGAGAGCCGTGCCACTGTCGCCGAATTGAGCACGACATCATATGATGCTGGACTTCTTTTGAGATATGCAGCAAACGAGCAGGTGGTTACTACCGCCGCCCGCACACAAGGTATCCTACTCCTTCTATTTTCTTCTGACTAAATTCGTTGCGGGTGACGAGACAGTTTCAGCTTTTCTCTCGGGCTCCCTGAGATGATGTCATATAGAGAGAGGTGATCCTGGCGACACATGAGTAGCAACGGTGGGAAAGAGTGGTGGGCCAAGCCCGTTAAAAAAAACCGTCGCGGTAAAGTAACAGACTTTACCGCGGTATATTGAGATAGACATACCTCTCCGATCATGCCCGCGCAGTAAGAACTATTTAATAACCCCATTTCATCTCCAAATATTTGTCAGAAAACAATACGTAATGTCGATAATACAATCTTCATTAGCAAACAAAAAAATATTTCTATAACTGGCCATCTAGAAAAACAATGATAACTTCGCAATTAAAAAAAAAGAAATTCCAATTTCAAAATACAAAAATATCCATTACATAAATCAGCATTGTCCCTCATTCAGGGCTGAGACAGGAAGGTGGGCCGTAAACAAACGGGTTGTATCGCGCACATCGGTGTGATATTGAAATGGAACTGGTTTGCCTCCGGCCCGGGAACGCGCTGACCCCGCGCTCGGGAGGAATATTGAATCAGGATCCTCCAGAATGTGGCCGCGAATACAAGTGGCGCCGCCTTATTGTGCTTGACGTTAGTTATTTCGATTACCTGTTACTTTAATATGTTTGTGTGTATGTACCATGTAGGTATTAGCAATGGTGTGTGTTGTTACGCAAATAAAAATATGAAACCGCTGGGGACATATTCTTTTGATGTTTTCAATTTTTTTAAGGATAGAAGTAGAGACATTTAAGAAGATGAAATATGGAAGGTATAGATATTGCATTTTTAGCAAAGGGGGACAAACAAGCCATTTACCTACCGACCGACGCCCATATGCAGATGGCCTCTTTCACCAGTGCCCGGCCAATTTGTACAGCACGGCATTTTACTGTTTAGCATCGTACTTAATTGGAAATCACCGATAACAACCACTTGTGTCAACCCTACCGATATTAGACGTGTGACACACACGGCCGTGTGCGTGTGTGCGTGGGCGACACGTAGGTATTTATCCCATTAGCATGCATCTGTTTCATTGATCCGACCTCAGCACTCGGCACTTGCCTCGGCATTAGCCGCGCCAGGTCAAGCGTCACGTTACAATCCTAGCGAAGCGGGTTTCACTGTAACTTCATGTCTAGTTATTGCAATGCAATGCAATGTTCATTGCAATGCAATTTTCATTACAATGCAATGCCTATTCATTGCAATGCAATATTGGAGTATACTCCTGGTATTTAAGGCGGTATGAAAAAATATGAGTAAAATCGCGTAGCGCTCATCGTAATGTGTGAAGCGTGAGCTTGACTGTGCTTACGTCGTTTACGTCTTTAACACACTTTAACACCTTGCATCTCTGAATCCTGTTCATTTTCAAGAAGTAAGCTCCAGTCGCGTGTCAGAGCTTTTACACACACATTATTGATTTTTATTTTTTGTATATATCTTATTTTTTAATCGTCGATGAACTCAATATTAGTCTAGCTAAGTATCGTATATATTCGTCCCTTATTAGATGTGTTTACAGAGGTACAATTTTGGGAAACTAAGCTTCCTGTAATGCTAGTCGTGTAACGGATATGCACGCCTCTTTTCAGCGTAGCAAAAACGGGTGTGATGACTTTTATTAAGTAATTGGACCAATAATGCTAATCGTGTCTCTAGCGTGGCAAAATTTTATGTTATATCATTAGCCTTTTCAAAGAACATCAAGACGGGCGCTATCCAAATCAGACACTATGAGATTTCTATACTCAGATTCTCATCTCACGTAATAGATCGATATTAAAATAATAATCACTAAAATATATATAATAATAATATAAAATCAAAATAGTCCATTTTGTTTTAAATCTCACAATACTTAAGGCATCGCAAATTTTCTTCTTTTCTACAAAACGAAGCGCGTACCGATTAAATGAGGTGCCCGCGTTTCTCCAGATAGCCGTCTATCTCGCTCGCCCCACACGAGATCAGCTCCCCGTCTCGCTCCCGCGCAGCCTCACGGCACCGCGTCGCCTTCCAGTCACATATTTTATTTGTGAAGCCTTCCTGGACTAAAGCCTCCCATACACAAATTGATCGGGCAGATTGCGACCACTTTTATTTGTTCTCCACCGGATTGAATGTTTCAGCTGCGGGAATCTCGGGGATATTTAAATCGGACGTTGAATGGCTGGCTTAGCCGTGTCGAAGACCTTCCAATACTCACCCACACACGGATAGACAATTTTATGCTTATTGCCACTGAGTGTGGTGAAATGGCGCCAATAAAAAGATGTTATGTTGCGTCATCGGTACCGAGACACTTAGTGATGATTACCTCTGCATTCTTCTTGTGGACTATCTATTGAGGTAAAATGAGAGGGAACTTTTATTGAGGTGTCACCAAGTCAATAAAAGTGATATCAATGGTATTATCTAGTGAGTAATACTAAGGTAAAAATATGAGTTTACTAGTAGATAACAGGTAGTAAGGTACTCAATAAGTGGGGATGCTTCAGTGTGACCGAATTGGGCAGGCACGACCGGTATGATCTTGCTCACACAACACCACCGTAGAGTGACAGCTACGCCGTATTCAGCTGCAATGAAGAAACACTACGGTTCCTCTTACTAGTGAACCCTACTCCCGGTCACAATGAGTCCTTTGTCGACTTTAGAACTCATATTTTCACCTAAATATTGGGGTGACCTGACCGATCGTACAATACATGACACTATCTCATACAAAATTAAAGATTCCTCATTCCTCCATTGCGATGGTACGGAAACCCCAAACGTTAGAGAAAACAGAACCACAAATAGAATGAGACCAGTACGCTTATACATACACCGCATGCCTTTAAAAAACTACATAACAGTGTTAAAAGATCATAAAGTGTTTAATTGTGAGTACAGTTTACGTTGCGGTAAAAGAATGAGTTCCGACCCCGAGCGGTGGCCTAGATCACGTAGCCAAAATGTATAAAGCCAACGGTATAGATTAGCGAGCGTTTATAACTGATAACAGGTAACTTTCTAATTAAATTTATTATTACCACAAAGTGGGTAAAAAAACCCTTTTAAATGTATTAAAATTAAATGATAATGGTGAAGTGAAATCATCGTATAAACTTAATAGCGATATTCTTACGGTATCGGATTTAAATTTTACAAATTTTTATATTATTTCTTAAGTTAGGTGAAATAACATTATTTTTTTAACGGACTTGGTCCACCACTCGTTCCCACCGCTGCTACTCGTCGCCAGGATGGACAGCAGCACAACAACTCTTTGGTATGATCTCAGGAGCCCTAGGGATAAGCTAAAACGGTCGAAGCTTTACATTAGTAAAATGAATTAGACTGACAAACATACAAACTAGCTGACCGGGTCACGAGTATCTGTGGCAGTTAAAAACGCGGTCGTTAACCGGAGTCAAATACTGCCTATATTTTATGTTGAATAAATTTAATTAAAATTGGTTAACTAATTTCGGAGATTTTTCCATGCAAACATCGCGTTAAACATGAGATTCTTTTTTATTACTAGTGGACATGACAGACACTGTGCTGTCATTGATGGATAAGTGTATTTCAAGTCGGGATACCAACTGCAGCATTATATTTATTGATAAATTATAGCCTAAATGTTACCGAGGACTAATATCTATATAAGAAAAAAGTTTCATCAAAATCCGCCCAGTGGTTTTTGCGTGCCGCACAAGACACAGACACAACGACATCTTCTAAAGTTTTATCATATTATGTATAGAAAAAGATTAGCTGACCGTGAGATGCGTTGCTGAGGTAATAAAAATGTCACATTTATTGCTCTCTAGTGTGGAAAAATTCGGAGATCAGCCGAGTCGCACATAGCGACAATAGATTTTTATATATTAGGACACAAGCTGGTGCCTGCGACTTCGTTCACGATTTCTCAGTTTCCCGCAAGAATGAGCGACCCGCAATAGCGCTAGATGTTGACGAGGCTTAGTATCTATACACCACAAAAAGTTTCATTCGAATCCGTCCAGTAGCTTTGGAGATTAGCCCAAAAAAACAGACAGACAAAAAATTAAAAATCATTGAAAGTGTTCTAACACTATTTTAACATCGCTCCAATTAGTTATTCGTTCGAATATAATCAATGTACAAACACATGGATTTTACTGTTTTATTATATTACGTACCTGTAGATAAAAATAAAATGTTGTACCCTAGAAGATGAATTGGGTGACTGTAATGTGAGACATATTTTCTTTTACCGATTAAAGGTTTAAATTAAAATAAAATAAAAACGGTTTGCTGCCCGGTTTTCACTCGCGTAAGATTTGAAACCGTGGAAACACTGGGATTAATATTGAAAAGTATTTTCCTCATTATCCCACACTTCCCATAATCTTAAACATCATTGGAATATTTTTCTGGGCGTTCGACCATAAACATCGTTTCATCAATTAAATATATGCCGCTTAGATGCTACAGATATAAATAATTAAATATATATTTATAACATGACACACCAACTGTAACAATGTGGCGATTTTTTTTTAAACTAATTGGTTGTGTTACAACGGTCGCAAAGCTGTATTCTTCCACGACAAATGAAAAACATTGTAATATCGGACCGCAAGTATCCGGCTCGAGTTGACTCATAAAATATTCTGCGTCAAAAATAAAACACCATTTAAAGGCTTTGCGAACGTCGAGAGCGTAATAAAATTTATCGAGGCCTGAGTCCGAGTGATGTGAACTTTTTCATACGCAGTTTAAGGCTTCTCTGGAACCGTCGCGTAAATTAATGAAGAGCTTCATCTGGGAACGGCTGCTTCACCTCGGGCTGTAAACCTGGACAGTGATTGTTCGTCATAAAGTGTTTGCAGTTTATCGATTCCTGGACGGAGTCCTGTACTCACATTGCTTTTAAATGTCGTCACAGGAATGTAATATTGTGTACATTCCTATCAGCGTTGGTCCATGTTTTTTCAATCTTTGAATAGTATTTGCAGCAGCTGTAGTGTACTTTCGTGTGATATGTGAATAACATACAGTTATAATAGATCATTATTAATTATAAACAAACATCTATTGATTCTTTTTTTTTATTTTTAGATTTTCATTACTTAAATATCTCATAAGCATAAACACCTTTTTATGTAGTACAACTTCACAGTTTAATAAGTACACAGGCACGACCGGGTAGGTAGCTGTTGGTCACGTGTGTGCGTAACCATTCACTGTGCGAATGTCAATGGGTGTCAACTATCAGTAGTCCTTAAATGGCTCCAATTGGTCGTTTATCCCCAATACTATATAAATGTAAGTATACGCTTAAGTTTTTAACTTACAAGTATCACTAGTTTCTTTGTCTTCTACCAATCGATGGATTATTCAAATTTTCAACTCAATACGGAAAATTGTCCATTCATTTGCTCTGTTATCTATTTTAGATGCAAATGAGTAATTTTATTAATATATAAAGCAGGAAGCCGCGTGTTTCTGTTATAAATAAGCGTTAGGAGACAAAAGGACGAGCGAGGTTCACGCGTATTTGAATAAAATAAACTTAGCTAGAAGCTGAGAGGCGTACGCGCAGATTATATTATGGATAGTGCGAGCTACGAGGAGTGGAGAAGGCAGTTGTGCTACAGTTTTAAATATTGACAAATCATAAAACTGTTATTACTTGTTAATTTCATCTGTCACAGCGAAAGATTAAGAAGAAAATAATTATTTTTCTGTACAGATGATGTTTCTCGTAAAGCCATTTTAGTACTAAGTATACCTACGTGTGTAAGAAAATTTACTCTTAATTTTTCTACGAGACAAACCATACGCAAATTGTAAAATAACAAATAAATTGTGATACAATCCGTTAAACTGTGTTTATTGTATATATTGATTAGTATACCACATTAGTATATCATTTTTTACAATTAAAATACATTGAGACGTAGAACCGTACATTTTTCATGGGTCATATTATATCATTGCCATGAGAATCAGATGTTCTCAAGTAGAATCATACCTCCTTATCACTCGGACACTGCTTTGTACTACAAAACTCAAGCCAGCTAATTGCGTAAAGCAATTATGAATTTATAATTCATAATATGGAAAGGATCAGAGCAAAACTTCGCCATATTTACATCAAAACGAGTCTTCTTCATATATAAACTAACATTAAATGCCACATCCAAGAACATTTGAGCGTGCATCGTCCTCGAACGACGGGCCATATCGTCTTGGCCGTGAGAATCGGATCTCCTCAGATTCCGGGCCGCGGAGTCGCTGCTCGGACATCGCTTTGTTCTAAATTGTTCCTATTGTGCCGACTATCTTTGACTCGCTATATTCATAATGGTCAACTAAGTAGTGTTCCTGTCGTGCTAATAAACGGCTCGACTGTTGCAGAAGTATGTTTTTATTTAGTAGTTAGTTTAGCTCTTTTTATTTTTTATTCGTATATGGGGCACTGTCCGCCAAGAATAGAAATTATCCTATCGTAACAAAATATAGCCCATGTCCTAAAAATTTAGCTTTCTATTAGTTAAGTATAGTTAGATTGTTTAGTTTGCTGATTCTTACATCACGAGAAAAGCGGGAACTTCTAAATGCTGACTTCACGTTGTTTATGGTGATATCTTTTATCAATTAACTGTTACATGTATTATTGAATTCGGGTCCTATCTTTAATGCTTAAATTGCTACCATTGCTGCATTGTATATGAATTGGATGCGGCCGAGGTATAACTTATCGGGTCTAAGCTAATATCGGCGGCAGTGACTAAATGCATTTACCAGCAAAAATTAGAAAGTACTGATTAAAAACTAAAAAAAATGTTCTGCAGTGTCCTTATCTCCGCAAAAATAGACCGTGAAATAAAAAAGTCAATTAAAATAATTTTATTCGACTCAAAAATAACAAGAAAACATATTTATAGAAGATATCGGTATTTAGCAAAGCAATAATTAAACGATGTTACAATAATGAGAAGCGTGCAAAGATACAATCGCGAGTTTTTGGAGCCAGAAGCCGATGCGCCGAGCAGATTGTACAGCCAGAGATAACTATCGCTAAGAGATCATCATTGTATACACAAATGTTTTCAATTTTATGAGAGGTAGTCTCTTAGCTGTAGGTGTTTGTTGCGCCGGAACTGCCGAAGACGACCTCTTGCTTACTTGATGTTGCCTTAGGGCTATATTTCACTGTTACACCAAGGCGGCGCAACCAGTATGGTGGCGCAACCAAACCAACCAACCAAACCAGGTGAGTAACTCTATAGAGCTGTATACATTTAATTGGTAGAGGCGACTGGTTGCGCCGCCATGGTGTCCCGGTGAAAAGCCCTTAAAGTGACTGTGCTGTCATGTTTCATGCTCCAATGAAGGCGGGAGGGAAGAAGAGCAAAACGTCTTCATAATAAATTACGCTATGTTAAGCTGTCTACATACCGAAGCTGCAGGCCCGTGTTAGTGCAGGCGGCTTTAGAAGTTGCTAGCCGGACAATTTTCGTATACAAGCCGCCGGCAACATCGTTGAAATCAGGCCACCGGCCTTGCCCTCCGGGTTCGTGCTGGCGCGCGGCGGTCCGGCGACTTCGGTGTGTACAGCATTATGGGCAGTAGTAGTCAAAAGACTGCGACTGGTATATCTGGGCGGGGCAAGGGGTGCCCTTTATATTTTTAAAAAAAAGAACATCGCTATACGAGTCTGTCTGATTCAAGCTTAGTGCACCGTCTTGTTTCCGCAATATTATCACTATGCCATGGTCATATTGCAACAAAAAATATTCTCTTCATAGTATAAACCCATCAAAATAGATACAAGGTAGTATAGCTAGTCTAGTAAATGCCACGTCGACAAACAACGTAAGCACTGTTCGTCCTCCAGACAATTTTTACGATGAATATAAATATGGGAACACGTAGTTTATCCCAAATTTTATTTATGTCTGGCAACATGTTTTGAGTAATGATATTGCTGGCTTTTGCTTCTTGCTGGCTTTAGTAGTGGCTTTTCTTGCCGGGCTGTCTAAACTATGTAAGAGTTGCTCGTTGTTGCCGAATTGGGTCGGTCAGGCACCCGTACTAGATACGACATTATTTTTACAGCTTTGCCTCTGGTTTATAATTCGTCTGAAGTGTGAGTTTTCGGTGACCCAATGAAGGGAAACCTACTCCACACAAACCGCCTTGAAGTGACAGTAGTAGCAGACAACAGACTGCCTAATCCGTGCGATGTGATTTTGCGGCACCTCTCTGAGGAGAAGAAGGCAATCAGACGCATAGCCTTCTTGCGCCCCCAGTTCCAGTCGTATCGAATGTTAAAGCACTCGTTTACTGCCACTTCCATGTTAATATTATAAATGCGAAAGTTTGTATGTTTGTTTGTTTGTTTGTTACTCCTCCACGCATAAACTGCTGAACCGATTTTCATGAAATGACTGGCACACACATAGAGGGTAACTTGGATTAACACATAGGATAGTTTGTATCCCGAAAAAAAGTTCCTATTTTTTTAGGATTGAGGATTTTTTTTACGGCATCGAAATTTAAACGGGCGAAACCGCGCGGCGCAGCTAGTAGTTAAAGCCCTGCGAGTTAGGCAGTTCAATCGTCGTTACAGGAAACCCGTGCGTTGTTGTTTATGTACTCGCTCTCAGCAGATAAGTGCAGTAAATATCGGAGTGCTGGTGAGGTGGTGAAGCCAGACCGTGACGCCGCGGGCCCGGCGCAGATACCCGCCTGATCCCGACAGAGTTACGAGCAACAGTTGTACGCCATTATAACTGGATACCGGACCATATACCATGGTGTTTGGTAATGAGATTTTCATCAGCGTCAGACTATTATTTACTTCTTAATACCATAAGGGGGAAAACCACAAAATAGACGTCCTTGATTGTAATCTTGAGCTCCTCCTTACTTCTCTTTCAATTGACTACAGAAAACTCACACAAGTCACGTTTTTTCAGGGACTAACATGAACTGTACGAAACATCACAGCGGAATATTTAGTGAAATGCTTTAACAACAACCGCCTTAATAGCTTGCCACAGCGGCAGCAATATTGTCTACCTATAACCCACTGGTACGCTTGAATACGGCTACTAAAAAGGATTTTATCTGAGTTTAGGTAATTATTATTTTAGTAGATTATTCCTTAAGAAATGATTTAGAATGAATAACCGTTTGAAACAAATATACAATTTTACTCCGCATTAATTTTCTCCAACCGTGCGCCTTGTATCGTTTCCTTGTATAATCTCCAAAAATATTTAAGGTCAGGTCATCCATTTTCAGCAGCCGTCAAGGGTACGGCGGTATATCACTGAATAATCCGTCCGGTTATGGTAATGTTACAGTTACATAAGAGGCATCTTACGGGCGGAATGTAGGTCAGAATAATCGGAATTCAAGTAGCGCCCCGAAGATCGATGGGCAGGGATGCTGCGCATGTGAGCATGTGCATTATGCGATAACATATGTCTTGGAACCCTTGCCCGGTGTTTATCACACTTATCATATCACTTGCTGTGCCCTCTATCCCAAGGGAAAGCTTTTTCTTTTTTCGGGATAAAAATGATTATTTAGTATTCAAATTTTAATATACCTACACCAGTGACAAATTTCATCTGTCTCAATTAAAATGAACGCACCTTAACATCTAATATTTATATAAACTTTCACGTTTATAATATTAGTAGGATTTGACATCAAAATTAGTATTTTTTTATTATTATATTTGTGTAGCTGATTTTCTCCCTATTTTCCCGTATTGTTGAATTATCTTGTCTATTAATAGTTATTTTAAGGTCTTCCTGATTCGGTTTTGTCTTGTTACTTTTTTTCAGATGGAACGCCAAACCTATAGACATAGTAATGCTACAGGAGAAGCTGTTACCTGGACCGGAAGAGAAAGAGAACTTCAACAGCTATATTATATGAAGCTAGTCTCAAAAATCCCCATGAATATTCACCCATATTAATAGGCAATTACTCGGAAGGTGCTCGGAGCTAACAAAGGCCATAACAGAACCCATAACAGTCACGACGGTGTCCCATGGAGATCTGTTAACGAGGAAACGTCCTCGCGTCTCAAAGATTAAATTATACCACGTAGACGCGCCACCACAGGGCCGCGTTGATCATTACCGGTGGCCGGTGGCCTATATACAGCAGAACGTCACCAGCTATAGCTTATTAAAATTATGTAATACTAGCTTTACCGTGCGCGCGTTGCTTCGTCAATGACAGATATTACGTCAGCATGGACTATCATTGCAACATATAAAATTCATTCGAATAACAGTGGCGCCATCTGTCGAAAATTGGTCGTACCAACTTCGTAGGCGCATTCAGAACAAGTAAACTAAAGATTATCACATTCTCAAATGCATTGTACACATACAAAATTTTAACCCAATCTGTTCAGCCGTTTAGAAGTTTACCCCTTTTCCTATGGAAACGAAGCATTTTCCCGCGATAAAAAATAGCCGCTGATAATGTAGCATTTAAACGGTGAAAGAATTTTTAAAATCGGTCCAATACTTTCGAAGCCTATTTGTTACATACAAACACACACGCACACATACACATACAATCAAATTATTCTTCTTTATAATATAAGTATAGATTAGGTTATGTTGTGAATGAGATGTAGGATTTGAATTGCTTTGTCCCTTTGGCAAAGTTTTTAGTATCAGATGTGTGTGGTTTTAGTGAGAGAGAGGTGTTGAATTGCAGCCGAATTTGGCCTCTTCCTCTAAGCATTGGCTATAACTTTTTTTTGTTTTTTTTGAGTAAGTTTCCAGCCAGGAGGAGGAAAGAGAGTCTATACTTATGGATAACAAGCTTTGGTTTATACAATCATTTACAAAAATACATTGATAGCATAAGCCTACTTCGTATAACTAATCTCTTTTTATTCCCATTTTCACAATTCATTTTAATTTTCATCAACCTTTATTATACTATAATTGCCGACTCGATTGCTGAAGTTTCACGTTTTTGTAATGAAAGGCCTAAAATATAAAAAAGCTAAAAGTAACAAGTAATAAGGACATCTTTTCCTAACACCGTCAACATTGAACGCAGTGTCGCGTCTGCGGCCGCACTCTCTGACGCTAGGGCGATGCGCGCGCGCAGGTCGAGTCAATGACCAGTCCGTTACGCGGCTTACGTAACAACGTAGCTTACGCGTAGCTTTCGCTCCTCCCCGAGGTGCTATACTGATCATTGGCTCACAGTTTTTGTAGTACAAGGAGACAAAAGACAACAGAACAAGTGACAATAGCCGTCCATAGACATCCGCATAATTGTTATGTAGACTTGACCCTCCTTCCTTCTTCCTGCCGATTGGACAACTGAAAACTTATAAATAGCACGAAATGCTTATGTATAATCATCACTTTGGGCGCGGTATCATGTGAATATATGTATGTAGTATCATCAATATATAATATACAAAATTTTATAAGTGTTGCGACTGCATTGCAGGGGTTACATAACATCGGTGTGAAGTGATAGCTAATTTCCATTTGATCAACAGTAACAATACAAATATATTTTTATATGATACTAACTGTTACCTGCGCTTTGCTACTTCACCAACAGCTAAATCAGCATGAATTGTCACGCCATATGTGAAATTTATTGGAATGGCAATGGCGCCATCTGTCGGAAATTCGTCGTAACAACGCAGATGTCTTCGTGGACAACTACTTTGCAAAGTGCTAAATATACAGAAGAGTGACAACGAGAAAAGGCTTCCGAATTTTAGTAACAGGTAGTGCCACGCTGCTTGCATACATGTAGCCAAATTGGGCCGGCACGACCAGGGAGGTACCTCTCGCTTACACGAGACCGGCGTAAAGTGACAGCTGTGCTGTCGTGTTTCGTGCGGTGTGTAAGTAGCCGATGGCCCATGGAGGGGGGGAGGAAGGAAGGAAGGGAGGCAAAGCATCTGTGTATAAACTATTTGGATGTCTATGGGCGTCGGTAGACATGAAAATGGCTCCGACTGCTCGTTTGCCCCCTTGTACTAAAAAAAAAAAGAAAGCTTTTGATGACTTTTTGCGTCTATCTACATGCACAGGTAGTGCTTACTTAATTAACAATAACAGTCAGTAACAATGTAAATAACCTGCAGTATCCGATCGCAGGCCAGACTGTGCGTGCAGGTATTCAGTGATAGCTATTGTGTTACTAATAGCTACTGTAACAGTACTACACTATCCGCTGGCTCGTAAGTCTGGTAACAAGCATTTGCAGGCGCAGATCATAAGGGCGATTGCGGGTTCGGTTCCTGGGCCGTTAACTTGCTATTGGGACATCTAAGTCACAGTCCAGTCAAAAGGCATTCGGAGTTTTCAAAGTATCGATCCAGGAAGAAACAGGATTGAGATTTTTAAAGGAACATTCCAGAGTCATTGGGATTTTTCGACTTAACAGTCCATGGGTACCTATAGGGATTTTCAAAAGTATAGATCCGGAGTCACAAGGCATTATACCAACCTGCTTAGGTTGCATCAGATTGTCGTCGCGCCGGAATAGGAGAATGAGACGATAGAGAGTGCGATAGTATAATGTCCCGCACAGTAATATACAGGGTTAAATGTAATTAACGCAAGACTTCTTGCAGGCAGCATGTCTACATCAATACCAACAACATTTGTTCTACGACTTTTTACGAATCTAGATAAATAGCACAAAAAAAACAAAAACAAAAAATTTTTGCACTCTCTGTTATTTATTACTCTGTATCTTGTTAGAATGACGCGCGGGAGCCCCTATCTTGCCGCGCGCGTTTCCCGCGCTATTTTCTTAGCCGCACGCAGACTAAATGATAGTTCAGAGGCAATATATTAATTTTGTATGGGAATATTAAAATTTTAAAAACTATTAATTTTCAAAAGTCGTAGAACAAACGTTGTTGGTATTGATGTAGACATGCTGCCTGCAAGAAGTCTTGCGTTAATTACATTTAACCCTGTATAATTACGCAACCGCTAACAACATATCCATAACTTCACGTCAGTATCACGTCTGTCTCATTTAGTGACAGCTCCTAGAGTCCCTCCAGTCATGATAGCTCATAGAGCTCTTCTAGCTCAAGACCCGTGTCGGCCACTCTTTAGCTGCCGCGCGTGTGCTGCTCCCCTCCGTAAGAGGTGGGGAGAGGAGGACACCCGCTGTCCTCGGCCAAGATAATATAATAATCGTCCATAAATACGTCCATAAATGCTCGAGTACCCTATGGAACTCACCTCTCATACAGATGAAGCTGCACTGGCCTTCAGCCCTTAGCGTAGATCTATCTAAAAAAACAACAAAAAAAAGCTCCTAGAGTGAAGACTATCCGTTACTTCACGCGGGATCAGTTGGTCTTCGTTGGTAAATATCATAAACGATATTGCAATCTGGTACTGTTTCCCGCTTGGAATTGGGAATTGTAATTTCTTCCCACTCCTAATTTCTTCTGATTAAATTCGTTGCGGGTCCCGAGACAGATTTAGTTTCTTCATCGGGCTCCCTGAGATCATATCAAAGGGTCGATGTGGTTGCTGCTGTCGATCCTGGTGATACAGGAATAGCAACTGTGTGAACTAGTGGTGGGCCAAGCCTGTTAAGAATTATATACGACGATAAAAACAGTGCTTGTAGTTTCACATTTGTAAATAGCGTATTAATTACAACAACATATTATTTGGCCGTTAACAACTTGTTATTAGTTTATTATGCAAATTTGTGGCACATCTCAGTAGTCGCTTGTAGCCTGATATTAAATAATTAGGTTATGATAATTACGACAATTGTTACAATTTATCATTATGATAACATCGAACTTCGCGGAATGTTTACGTGTTAATTGTTTTTAATTGTTACATTTTAACTGTTTTTACAGCTTCAAACTTGATACAAGACTTTGAAATTTTTGAACTATAAGAGTTTCTTAGAATGCGATTTTGTAATTTTTCAGATAACTCCATTATAATTATTTCTTTATATATTTCAAATTTTCATGATATTCATAATGATCAGCCAGAGGACGACAAGGTCACGATCAGGAGCCACTTGTATCCAACGACTCCCCTCCACCTCAACCAAGTCGTCGGTCCACCAGATTGGAGGCCGTCTTGATTCAATGAGTGGGAATTATTAGGAGATACTTTCATAATATAATTGATGGACGATGGAAGCAAGCGAACAAGATGACTGAAGAGTGGGCATATTGCTGATAGTTCTGGTTCTCTTCAGGGCTGCTCGGTGGTCACTCATGTTGAGTTATCCTGGTTAGGTTTTCCCTGCAATTAAATGTTTATCTTTACAACTTTTAAGATTAAAACGTCCAGCCATTTTTAATTAAAGCAGTATTACAAAGCAGATGTAATGAGATGTACTATAAATAAAGATGAGAGCACACATGCATCACAACACCGTTGCTGAACACATCAGCTCGCGCCCCACAAAAGACACATATTATGTAAAAATCTAAAGCAGTCACTTCAATCAATATATCAAACTAGATGCAAAAACTCGAACGAATTTACACCCAACACCCTCGGATTAAAGTCGATAGTTTTTCACATTTTTTTACAAACTCTCCGTTCAATATTCACTCTTATCGCAAAGCAGAGGCACCGTCTCGCCAAGGGACGACCAAGAGTTAGGTCTTTTTGTGAATTTAAAAACGCGAGCCCCCTTTCACTGTCCTATTGTATCTGATATTGATCTCGGTAATAGTTTGCTGCTCCCGTCTTATGTCGCGGGTGATATAATAAATGTCAACTTATTTGCCTGAACTTTGATGGGGCCCTTAGTTAATTTGGTTTCGAAAGATTTGCTGGGATTGAGTCAAATAATCTTG
>LUGF01053281.1:376778-411722 GCA_001625245.1 Calycopis cecrops
TACCGTTGGTAGTTCTCATTGTAAGAATTGGCCATATACAGGTTTGAATAGTGGGCTGTAAAAGGCCTAAAAAAGGGATGATGATGATGAATAGATAATTTACAAAAACCATAAAATTTAAATCAATCATCAAAAAAAAAACAAGGCCAAGGCTCAAAATACCCCCGAGCAAGAAGGTATTAAAAAGCGTATCCATTTAAGACATTCCAAGGGTTAATATAAGTCATAACAAGAGCATCTACGTGTCACTCCAAGTTCAAAAACATTAATCATTTACAATTACTTTAAACGGTCGAATGTACCGGGGCAGACTTCGGCCGCATTGTGAAGGTACTCAACTGACAGTGGACAAATAACAAAACTAGGTTAATCTTTTACCACCCGCCGTAGACGGGGGTTGAGGCCCACCCCGCCTTCCGTCTCCTTCTACACTATTACGTATAACAAGGATGGATGAGTTATACCAATTACCGAAGAGAGCATGTAAAGGGTGTGCTCTTTGAATTTTAACCCTACACCAACGGGATAAAGTCTATTTTAGTTTGATGGCAATTTTCAGGAAACCAAAAACGATTTTTACTGAAGCACCGAAAAATCTGAGCCTTATATCGATGTGTTTTGGGTCGTTTTTTGCAGGCGTTTTTTATTGGATATTCAGTACAATATTCATGTATTTGTTCCATCAAGCCTGTAAAGATGAAAATACCAGGAAAAGTTTGTCTTTGTTTCGCGTATGATTTTGAGCAGCGAGCGTTTTGATGCCGTGTGAAAGTCAGGGCCAATCGGACCCCTTTTATTTATTTTACGCTTTGTATGAAAAAAATACAATTTGACCTGAATTTTGTAGTGTGTTGTGTACTTGTACCGTTATGCAATCAGTACTCGACATCGTCATCAGTCTCTATCTATCCTTTAGATACTGGCCTTGTTTAATGAACGCTACGACAATTCGAATCGACTGATATCCAATCGTGATCGGCTTCACAAAAATCTCACGATTATTAGATACTCCGTTGAAGTTTGTGTGTGTGCAATTCGCACACGGTAAAAAGAAACTTTAAGAAAATGATGAGATTGAGGAATTATCAAAAATGTGAATGTTTATATGTATGTTTCATTAACCGCAAACTCCTAAACGGATTTGGTTCAAATTTAGCACAGATAGGTAATGATTTCAATCTTCTTTAACATAAATCACTTTTAACATTTAATTTTAAAATTAAAGGTTTATCAAATTACCTACAAAAATCAACAAAAAACTGTTCAAATTATCATGACACATTTTCGTTTCACCGATTTACAAATCACAATAATTGTCAAGAATTTTTCATCAAAATTTTGCGTTTTGCTAACCGTACCAGTTTGTGGCAACTGCGTAAGATGCGCCGGTGAAAGCGTATTTACGTCGCGTGACTCCGTTGTGCAAGTGCATTTTATTATAACATGCAGATATTACTAATGGTACAATTAAATTATACTTTTACAAGGCAGTCAAAACACTTAAACATCCGAGTTTGGTTATATAAAAAAAAGTTGTATGGTTTATAATTTTTGAAGGCAAATGAGATATGCGTGTCGATGACTATCGATACCGACATCCCTTGACATCCGCATGTTTGTTATGCATATGCGGTTCTCCTCTCCAATTGGCAACCGGCTACTTACAAATCGCACGAAACGAAAAAATCAAATACCATAGCTGTCAATTTACGCCGGTATCTACTAGGCACAGGTGAGTCCCCGGTCGTGCCGGCTCAAATCGGCAAAATTTTAACTCGTAGGAATTAACTGAGACAAGAATTTAGCTGATCCGTAAGGTAGATAGGTAACCGTAATTTTTAGCTACTAGATTCGTTAGAAGAACTCGTTTCTAATAACAATCGAAGACGTGCTGAGGATAACTTCCCAGCTCAAGCCAATTTTATAAATGTTGATAATTTTATTATCAACATTTATAAAATTTTATAACATTTATAACATTTATAAAATAATATTTAATCTAACTAAGAAATTCGTTCAGCCAACAACACATTGAAATTTGGCTCCTAAATATAAACAAAACACGTGTTAAACTTGAACACGCACAAACAAATTGCGTACCAAATGATTTATAACGAATTCGAACGAGCCCATACTTTTAAACCTTTTCTCGTTTTGTCTAGACCATCGAAATTATACCAGAACGGGAACAAATTCGAATAATAAAAAGGCTAAAATTCCACAAACGGTATCGCCGCGGCCATATTGAAATATTAAAACACGCTTCAACCTATAATTTGATTAAATTCGACGTAAAAAAGAAAGGATTGGATCAAATGGATCATTAGGAGCGGGTCGTAATTGTCCGACGCGAGCCGCGATGTTTTGTTTGTTATATTCGTTCTGTTACAGGTAATCTTTATGGTATGGGGGCAAACGAGCAATCGGAGTTATTTTCATGGTCATCCGCATAGCGGTTATACATGCGTTTCTCTCTATCCTCCTTCATCCTCCTTTCGCCACCGGCTACTTGCACACCGCACGAAAGGCGACACACGAAACTGTCACTTAAAGCCGTGCGAGAACGAAACTCGCCAGCGAGATGTACCTCAGACTTCTCGTCCAATTCGACTACATGCATGCATGCAGTGTAGCACTGCCTCTTGCTAAAAGGTAATAAACTGCCCCTATCCGCAGTACTCACGATTTAAGTAAAAAGGAGAAAAATATCTTTGACTTGGCACCGGACTAAGCTCTGCAGCGTGAGGGGCACTCGGAAAAATGTTAAGGCGATAACTTGGCATGTTATTATGGCAAATAATCCCGGGCCGGGTATCGTCTGTTTTTGCGCATTTCGTATTTTGTATTTGTTGATTTCGTCAGAGTTTCTTCTCTTATGCTGTAGCGAAGCTGGAATAAGTTTTGGACGGATTGTGTAAGAAATAACGTCAAACAAACAAGAGATATGTAATTAGTAAAGTACTTACTGAAAGTAGTAAAGGCTTTATATCTGTAGCTTGAGAGTCTAGTGACCAGCCAGACGCTCGCAGCCCTCGCAGAGGTCTACACTATACTCGTACAATTATGAGATTGAACTCATACTTGCGGTTTACTCTTTAAGCAACGTTTAAATGGAAGTGGTATAAAATTATGCATGTAGATAATAATAATCCTGTTACATTGCACTCATTTCAAAATTTTAAAACAAATATAGATACTCGTATGTTCTTAATACGACTCCAAAGAAACAATTGTTAATTATAGAATTGTAAATTGTAACATGATAAATTACAATTATTGTAATTTACCATGTAATTATTTCTGTATCGTTCTCCAAGTAAATAAATAAATATGTTTATTATGACCATAATTATTTTTTTGAATAAACAGAAGCAACACGCTTCTGTTTATTCAAAAAAATGATTCTGGAAAGCAAAGATTCATTAAATTATTTCCTAATTATACTGATTTTTATTCAAATTGGTGCTTGAAATATTGAATATAATAGTAACTTTTATTAATAGATTATTATTATAATATACATGTACCAGGATCAAACAATTATTCTCGTGTTTGCATGTCATTTAACCCCTGACTGAGGTCTGGCTTTAGAAGATAGGATAGGACAACAGAGTAAGTTTAGTGTCTGCTGGGACAGTAATATTGTATTCGTATCATGGAATCCTAGAGGGAACACTCGGTTTTGGTAAAGGTACATTATGACTGATCGACTTCTTGGCGAATCTTCACTAATATTCAGCTTTGTCATTTTCCTATTGAATTTTCATATCGATTCTAAATAAACTATAAACAAATGTTATAATTTATTTTGTCCTTGGGAACCTGTTCAGTAACAATAAAATCTACAGAGTGTTTGTTATTAATTTAGGAGTCGGAACATAATTTCTGGCCAAATACCTCAAGCGTTTCTTCTCATAGTTTTTATGGGAAAGATAATGGCATGAGACACAAACAAAACTGTACCATTTTATATGATATTGCATCCCTCTATTTCAGCCTCAAGTCTTGATTTCGTGAGAGTATCAAGACATTTCTATTGAATCAAAACGTCCAGTAAATCTCAATTTTTATCCAGATAAAAAGTTAAATATACTCGATGACTTACCGAATGCACGCATGGAATTTATAATAATGAACCCAAGCCGTTTGGAGAGGTATAACCACAAAGGAAATTAGGATTTCATATTAATGTCATTTTAATAATTTCATATTAATAATTTCATATTAATGACAATAGTCCCTAAAATTAAATTAATTATAAAAAATAAAACCAAGCTAGGTTCAAACATTATGTATGTGGTGTTTGAAAATGCAGCGGCGCCTGTAGTTGGCTGTACGTACGAGGCTCTGCCGTGCCGTGTTACGATATCATTGCTACAATGTAAAGTAAAAGCAATTTCCAACGGAGACTGCTGGCCCCCTGCCAGTAGGAATAAGCTCCGTACTCCGTGAGACTCCCAATACATACAGCATACATTTTGCTCGCTTAATTTATGAAATCTTTTATGTTTCAAACATAAAACTGTCCGGCTAAAACTTGTGAATCATATTTGTCTCCGTATAATGAATTGAAACTTAAACGCGTATAAATCACACGGCTACTTATTGGGTGATTCGTCTTTCTGGACGATTTGAGTGTGTAGTATTATTTGTTGGCCCGTAACATTATTTATATGGCTACTACGGGGTATAGGATTTTGATAAAAAACTGTTGGCGTGCTTCCAAGCTACGGACGTTGACATACAATTACTTATTAGAGTATAAAGGAATATCCACTTTTGTTATCGTTATTAGTTTAATTTCGTATGTTATAAAATATTTTCCTTGAGCAACAAAAACGAAATTCAGGAATTGATGCACTAATTTCTGTCAGTCGATAATTATCTCATATTTGTCCAGTGAACAGACCAACTACATCAATGTCCACGAATGCTGTTTCCTAGTATAGACCTGTTTTAATCAGCGATACGACGACGCAGATTTTATTCACGTACATTGATGATTTTAGCAATGACTTTATAACATATCTCTTCTTATATCTGAATAAAGATCGATTGAATTGATTAATTACCATAATTTACAGTGGAAATTATGGCGTAACACACTAAGCACAAGTCTCTCGTGGACGCCCTTGGTATTTACCGTTGTCTATGTAAGTCCACAATTAAAATCTAATTACAATATATCATATACGATTACGTATTTTACCGTCACATATTTGGACGGTAGCCTCTTGTAATACAAATCTAAAAACAGAAGAGTTCAGTCAGAGATACTTCAAGCCCACGAGAATAGATTTTGTTAAAATATTCTAACTCTTACTACGGGTATTGGTAGTATGAGTTGTACACGTAAAAGGACTGTAGACTCAATTTTAAAATATTTAAGGTGACGTAGCAACGTGTGAGCAATGATGATAAGCTTTGACCATGCTGGCTTTTAAAACCTGAGTTACTTCTGTCAGTTCAAGATTGAGTGAAGGAGGGCTAAATCTGGACACACTCTGGTTGAGTCATATAATTCGCGGGAAGCACCGAATGTCGCGTTTGGTGCGGATTACGAAATTTCGTGTCCCAAGAGCAAGACTCTCCCATAACTCAGGCCATAACGTGACCCAATTCCTCTCACATTTTTTGGTAAAACACACGACTCGATATTCGGGTATTAATTAAAATATTTTGGCAACAAACGTTATACGAACCTAATTTTAACTGACATTGGATTTGTTTTGTTAAAGGACGGCGTATCGCAACTGCACAAAATTAATTTACACTAGTAATGCACGCGGGGTAAAGAGTTGGGCAAAACCAATTTGGGGCCAGGGCGTTGGCGAGCGGCCAGAGCCGCGGTCATATACAATGCGTTGTATCAATCATATCGTATTTATCATTTACGATTTATCAAATATTTAAAAGACAATAATTCAAGTGATGTTGACCGTTAAAGTGAGCAATCGTTTTATAGTGCAGTTGGAACGGATCGGTCGAATTTGTCGGAGTGTAGCTGCTAAAATGTGAGGAGTAAAATCATTTGAAACATTTCACACTCAGTTTCGGGATTTATGCATAGATAGACTTTTTAAGAAAGCTTTTATTTAAAACAACCTAACACAACAGTGAGCGAAATGTAACTAACTTAAAATTAAATCTTATTCTATTATATATGAGGCAGCGGTCGACGGCTACGACGGTGGTCGACCGCTATGGGGAATACATCGTAAATAATATTAAACTAAACATCGTAGAGTATAATTAATGGTTTCCGTGATACTTAAGGTTACTGTTACACTGAATGAACAAGGAGACTGTTTGAGACTCACTTATGGTAACGTACCTAAGTAAAAATACAGATCGTAAACAATATTCTAGAGGTGTAATTAATGGTTTCCGTGATACTTAAGATTATTACGCTAAGGGAACAAGGAGACTACTATTACACTGTGGGAACAACGAGACTGTATGGGACTCACGCGCACAATATATATGTACAATATATTTGCTGACTCCTAAGAACATAGAATGTGTGTCCCTACACTCAGCATAACCCTTGACGTCTTAACGTCAATTAATCTTAAGTCGTTCACGTCGCTTGCGCAACCTTCGCTTCAGAATCATGGAGGAAACTCTTAGTATCTGATACACACATTTTTAAAATCAGCCCGCCATTTTTCATTTGGACGGCCATCTGTACAACTGAAAGTATCCAGACGTTTGTTCCCGGTGGGCGTTAAACACACAGACGTATCAATAAATATATTTTTTGTACACCTGGTACGTTTTTAATATACATAGAGATTAATTCCTGTGAGTAGTTGCTATCGCGTGACCGTCTATTGGATGGGAATTTGTCTCGGGTGCTTTTTGTTTTGTTCGTTTATTTTTTAGATTTTGATGTAACTAATAAATACATATTGTCACTATCGTCTTGAGATATGTGCCCTTACGTTTTCTATAAATACTTTAAAATCGGTTTATTATCTAATAGGATTACAGACGACTGTACAAAAATAACTGAAATAGTTGTACAGTCATCGCTCCATTGCAGCCGAAATATAGAACCAGGCAGAGGACCTATCCTACTAATATTATAAATACGATAGTGTATGTTTGTTTGTTTGTTACGTCTTCACGTAAAAACTGCTGAATCGACTTTCATGAAATTTGGCACACACATAGAGGGTAACTAACTTGGTTTAACACATTGAATAGTTTTTA
This sequence comes from Calycopis cecrops, assembly GCA_001625245.1. Classification (NCBI taxonomy): domain Eukaryota; kingdom Metazoa; phylum Arthropoda; class Insecta; order Lepidoptera; family Lycaenidae; genus Calycopis; species Calycopis cecrops. Next base: position 383,994 of record LUGF01053281.1, read on the forward strand.
TCGCGAAAAATGTTCCTGCGGGCGAAACCGCTGGGCGTAGCTAGTCTTTCATATATCCTTCCGAATTTCAAGCTTACGTATCTTGTGTAAGGACAGAAAGCACAACGGGTCAAAAACTTTGATGGAAACATCTGTTATGCTAGCCGACATCGATAGTCACTTCCTCAGGTGATTTGATTGATCCTTGCCTCAACGTAATAAAAAACGTATTTTCTTCTCATCATAGTCAAGACTAGACCTTGTGCTACGCTTGTGTATTTCACCGACATTCGAATGCCTGCCAAGATTCATCATAACACGTTTCCTAGTAAACGTTTCCTGTACTCCAGAGCGGCAATAATTGGCTAGTCTAGAAGTCTGATACAGCATTTCAAATGCTATATTTAAACGCGAAACTTTCCAAACAGGATGATAGCATTAACGTATTTTTAAATATCTCCAAATTACTCACAAAGGAATTCTTAAAACCGAATCATCTTTCGTGCTCCACGCGTGCTTCTGCGGAAGCCAAAGGCTAAGAATTATGCTAAATCTGATATCTCGTGTGCGATTTGATGAAATTATAAAAATTGCTATCTCAATTACATAAGAATTACTTTACATGTATTCTATTTTTATTCTGCTCTGCCTGCAAAAACAAAAGGATTTTAGCTCAGACTTAAAAAAGTTGAGTACCTACTTTATTTTCTATTGTCGATGTTTTGAAAAATATTATAAATATTAATAATTGTAGGCATTTTAGGTAGTAACTTTTTTTAGTATAAAAAAAATGAGCAGTCGAACAGAATACCGACGCTCACATCTGCTAGCTCGTTAAGTCTAACTGCTTCTCTCCAATTCTCCTTCAACAGGTCACTGAAAACAATCAAACCAAACTAAACGCGACCGAGTAGCTATCACTTTCTAGCGTGTCATGTGAACTAACTGCAAAGCAGGTATTACCGCGATCTCTTCTCATTGGTGTGTAAGTAGCCGGTGGCCCATGGAGGTGGGAGGAGAAAGGAGGGCAGCGCACCTGTATAGCCTCTATGCGGATGTTTGTGGGCGTCGATAGTCATGAAAATGGCTCCGACTTCTTGTTTGCTCTACTATACCATAAAAAAAATAAAAAACCAGGGGAACCGAAAGTCTATCCGCTATGATGAAAACTTCAGTCAAACGATACCTACATCATAAAGTGTACATCGGTAATTCGTGTCTTGTAGCAGACAACGGCGCTGTGTGCGGCCAGACGTCACTGTCGCGAGCTGTGCAGACGCCAGACACAGACAGGCAACGCTCTAGTAAATACCACTTCACCTAAATGACTATCTTTATTGGGGTTTTTTATGTAATCTGATATCGCTCACAATTACACACAATATTGTTTTTTTTTATTTTCTCGCTTACGTCACGATAGAATTACGTTTTACGAATGTCGTCTTTTGAATCTGCTCAGCATCAAAAAGGTTGTATAAACTAATATTAGTTAAATATTTTAGGTAAGTTTAGAAGTTTAATTATAATTCTATTAAAACAACTTCTCATCCATAAACAAATAGATAAAGTTTTAATTATTGAACTTAAACTAATCGGCTAATGATGCAGCCACAACAGTAGCAGTTCTTGCCTTCTAGACAGACAACATTTAGACTGAACCATTGAAACGAAAACAAGAAGATCGGCAGATTGTCTTAAAATCTCATTAGCCTGGTGAAGGAACTAGACAATTATCAACTAAGTATAACAATCGGTAGGTAAATCGTTTTCCTTGTTTATACGATTCGTAATCGATACATCGAGACGCTACGTCGCTTTATTTCTGGCGCGTGGTCTTTTCGATGAGGCGCGTATCGAATAAATATTATTTTCATAATATTGTTACATACATATAAAAAAACGATTATCTACACCACCGATTAATCGTTTTCCTCAATCGTTATTCGGTTTAAAATCGAGAAATCTATTTAAAATTCAGAAGTTTCTCGTTCTGTTAGTTTATCTATCGGTTTATTTCTAGCACTATGGGTACTTATTTGTTTGTACTTATTGTTCTGCCTGGGCAAAAAAAAAAATATGTGTAATGAAATTACGCGAAAACTTTAGCAATTTTCTCGCATCTTTTATATTTAATTTAAATAGATACACGTGACAAAATAAAAGGTTATGAGACCAGCTAAGGCGAGCGTTATTCAGTGATTTGTATAATATTATCTGCCACGGTAATGTAGCAAACTGTAACATATCGATAGATGGCGCTAAACGCGCATATTGCTAGATGCGGCATTCTTGAGATAAACCCAGAAAAAAATTGTCGATACAATAATTCGTTGCGCTACCAAACCTCCCATTTTATTTTTGGGACGTGATTCTTTGTCAACATTAGTAAAAACATTAAAATATTATTTCTTATGCATCTTTGTAACTTCATGCAAACAAAATAAATCAAAAATCATATTCCTTTCACTAAATACAAAACAATCATAACTATCAGCAACAAAATCGATAATCGCTTTCCGATTCGCAACCGATACATCGAGTCGTTCCGCTACTTACCGCTTTATTTCTGGCGCGTGTTCTCTTCGACGTCAGTTAGCCGTGTATCGGATAAATATTAATAAAGCGGCCGGCCTCGATTCTTGGAAGTTGGGAGGATCTTATTATAACCGCAATAATACCTATAATTAGCAACGGCCAAATTACTCGGCGTAGGTACGCGCCAGGTCGATCGCTACTCGAATCAACGTTGGGAATCGATCTTCAACACCACTATTATTAACTTCGTTTGTCACATTTTGTTTGTTTGTTTGGCTGTATCATACGTATCATAACATTGCTTTGAACAGGTTTTTATTTAATTATCTGTCGTCTATATATCTTTGATATGTGCTTGTTTCGACATTAAAGCTTAGCCTCTGTATATAGATAGACATCTCGATTCTAGAACCGAAACTAATATATATAAGTACCTTAGTGCAATTCTTACACCGGAAAAAGATACGAAACAAAGATGAAATCTTCTTACACCATAGATCAGCAAGGCTGGATTAATTTTTGCACTGTTCTGTTTCGCTCTATCTTTGGAACCGTGAAACCAAACTGTCAAAAATAGCCTTTGACAGTGATCCTTTACTACATCGGTGTAGAGTTACCAGAGGAAAAGTTCAAAAGTCATGCCCAGGACCTTGTTTCCGTTTTGAAATCCTACGATATTGTTGAAGTTTAAGAAGTTATTGTTAACATTTGTAAAAAGTTATTACTATAGTTTTCATTAATTTCGAATATCCGAGCACTTTCGCATTGCACCGTGCAATTATTTCATGTTTGGTTAATTTTATTGAAATTAAAAAAATCCTGAGCTTTACCAGATTTGGCCGCAATCCTGTAAAGAGCTCTGAAATTCATCAGAACTCAGCACAAATCCTGATTTATGTTAATAATATTCACAATCGTACGCCGGTGTTATGTTAACGCGCGTTACTTCCCCGGTCGTGTCACGCGTCAATCGTACTTATTACGTATTTTCTGAGAGACCAGCAATAGGCGTCAGTTCTATAAACGGAGACCATAACTTCATATTTGGTAATACTCGGCAGGTACATGATGCCGCCATCTTATGTAACGTTTGATGTCAGTGCTTGTGTTTCATTCGTTTGCATGTCACTCATGCGATTGTGTTGAAACATATATGTAGATATAGCCGGGCCCCGCGCTAATAATATCGTCAGATGTATCTCTTGGTTATGTATACCGTAAGGTATATCCCATGAGTATATCTTACCTGTTTAATTTTACTTGATTTATTTTAGGATAAGGGATATTTATATTTCATTCCTGATTGTAGTCTATATCTGCCTCAAAGTTCAGCCAAAGCAGTTTAGTAGTTATTGCGTGAGATAATACCAAACACATACACGAAGTTACACATTGATGACAAATCAATTTCACCAAAATACGTTCGATTTTGCGTGGAAAATAACAAATATACACATATTCGCATTTACAATTTTAGCAAAATATTAGTGGGATTTGTGTCAGACATGTTTTTTAAACTTGTTAAACTACCCTCCAGAGCAAAGGGGAGAAACGAAATTCAAATATTATCTTATTATTTCCTTTTAATTTTAACATTGACATTCGCTAGCCATCAGATGACCAGAATTTTCTTCCCTTCTTTAAAATTTAAATAACATAAATAAGCCTACACAGACGCTTCCAAACGACACAAGTTACATTTCGTTAAAGCGATCTATATAAAAACAGATATTAATTGGTAGGGCTCGGCCGTCTCGTCTCGCACGTTATTTTCGTCACCTCACTCGACAATTATTGGGGTATTTCGAAAGATCACCCTGGAACTCGGGTCGTTGGCTCTGACTCGCTGACTCATCCATTTGTTTTAGTCTGATCACTTTATTGTAATTCTCGGTTAATAAATGTTTTTAATCTGTACGAATAAGATTTGTATTAAGAGGCTGTGTGATGCGGCATTACAACCGAATTTCGTAGGTGCTCCTTCCTTCCCAAATAACAATTACACTGTCGCGTCTTATGCTTTGGAGGCAAGGAGGAAAGGATACTCAGACCTGTTGCCCACACTTCAGCAATTGTGCTGATGTTGATGGGCGTTGGTCATCAAACTGCTCATTTGCTTGCTCTCCTATAGAAACTCGTTCTTGTACTTAGATGAAAAAATCATTATAATTTAATTTTCTTAGGCGAAGAGAACCCGGTGAGTCACCTCCACGTCGCTCCAGACCTCAGCCTGGACTTTAACCTCCCGCCCTCTAGTCTCCTCTCTATACGTTCTAGATAAATCACAGCGGTGCAACTGATCTGCAAAAACGTAGAGAGCGGTACAGTCGACAACAAAAATTGTTCGTAACGACTCTACATGTACTTATACGTTATCGCATAAATTTTTAGAAAAAGAAGGAAAAAAATGTTTATTTAACAGAACACACCTTGAATCGTTTTTTCTTATTATTGAATTAATATTATATTGTAACAATACAATAATTTTAGTTTAAACAGCAAACCGATGAATCCATACCGACGAGGAATACTATATAAGGTTACTAAACATTTGCAGTGCACTAATGGGTAGTTCGTTACTTTTGTAAAATTTTACATCAAATATAATTTATATGAGGTAATTTCTGTGTAAGTATAATAGCAAGTTTCGAACTTTTCTGTATCTATACTAGGTATAGGTATTGCCCTAAGTCGAAAAAATAAACAAGTACGAGTGAACTGAGCTTTTATCAAATAATTGGTTTCACTCGCATATTATTAGCCTTTAGCGGTGATAGGGCTGGCAACTTTAGTAAAAGTTATTGGATAGTAACTGTAAGAGGTAGTGACGTGAGTTACAATCGAACTGGGCCGGGGAAATAGGTAAAAAAAATGTAAATAACATTTACAATGAAAAAACGAGGAGTAAGATTATTATTTTTTTTACTATACAAGGTTAATAAAAGCGAGAGGCGTTAAATAAAACCACATACTTAGTGTATCATTTCCAGGCTACGCAACAAAAATCAGATCAATTGGAGTAATAGTTTAGCCACAGGATTTTTTAAAGCTTTTTCTCACATCGTACACGCAGTACGTAAGCTGTCCGCGAGGCGGTTAAGATTATGGGCGGTCGGGGTCATTCACCCCGTGCAAGGTTGCCGCTAGCTGGTAGCCGCCGGTACAAAGCATGATTACATTTTTTCGCTATTTAACTTGTTTGAAAAAAGTATTTTCGTATACTTGTCGTAAACTTTATTTTAATAGTTTCGGATTAACTGAAAATACTTATAGTAGGTATATGTAGTTTACTTTAACGCCTCTCGCTTTTATCAACCTTTTATAATAAGTAAGTACGTATGTACCTTACATACGTAGTTATTTTTGTAGTCGACTATACACCATTATGTTTAATTTTAATAAGTACCTATATATTTTATATGTATGTTTCCATGTTATATGCAGACTGCAGTATCTAAGTGCAATAAATTCACGTGTGTATGCAGACGTAAGATATTTTCTAAATCCGCCATCTTTATCTGACCACAGATTAACATCATTATTTTAATAAGGCAACATACTATCCTGTAATATGCCTTATTTTTAATGAAATAAGCATTTTTATTTGACACCTATATTTGTTTTTTATTTTTATTTTAGCCTTTTATTCGCTTTTGTATGTTGAAGCACTCGCACACACATAAAACGCGCCAACATAACTTACCCTTAAATTCATAAAGAGAGGAAAAAATACCAATCGCGCCCACCCAATTCGTCTGCAATTAAGCAATACACCGTACACGTAACGATAGGACAATAATGATGATACATTAATACGGAATACCGTACTGAATTTCGTACGGAGTGTTTTAGTAATAAATATCAAAGTATTATGTCACGAGAGGATTGTACTTTGAATGCTAAACCCGTAGCGGAGGCGCCCGTGGGATGGGGCAGGGGCACCACCGTGGGAACTACAACACCGCCGATAGACGTTACATCACCCCCACCGCCGGCCGGCGTTACCGGCCCACACAACTCCGCAGGATAACCTTATATAATAAACAAACAACCTAAAAATATCGCATTTGTTTATTTTCAGTCGTTCAGACCTCTATATGTTCGTTAGGATAATGATATTCGCGAATTACTACGGACTGCGCGTGTGTGGGAACGAGGACACACACACAGTTATAGTAGTAACAACACCGACTACACCACGACCGACCGGCCCACCTTGAGCCGTGTGAATCTCTAAACGCGAGCATCGGGTGCAAAACCGAGGGCTCGCGTTATGTTGGACTGCGAAACGTGCGGCAGACGTCATTCGCACACATACAAAGGACGCACACAGCGACGCCTGACCGTGGCATTCCGACGCACACTGGCGCGCGGCACCTTATTAAAACGAGACGCGAATCGACGACTTATCGGGCAATTAGTTGTGGCCGGCGTCAAACATTGCGGCGCAGTGGATTATTGTACGCCGTGGGTACATTGCTGAGTGCGGGCAGGTTAGCCTCACCTCTCTTTACACCTATGTAATCTAGAGCAGTAGTAATGACTCTAGTTTTCTTATCTTAAACATGAATTTTTATTTCTTAGGTGTAAACATGTTTCATGTAGGTGCTTACTTACCTAATTAAAAAAAAGAGAAAAGGAAAAAAAGCAAACTGAATTTACATTATTATGTAAATTTTGTAAAACTTATAGACTAAGTGTGAGTGGGACTCGTAAACGAAGACTTTTTTCTGTACGCACGTAATAATATATTTATTTTTGTTATAGGTAGATATATTTAAAAAAGTCTAAATGAAGTTTATTCTCCATTGACTTTATTAAAATTTGTTCTTTATTTAATATATTTGTTATATTTCCGGTCGTAGTACGCACTATGATAATAATTTGAGGACTGTATTACGGTTCAAGAGGTACAGTTATGTGACTGATAGACGAACAGATAGATAGTTAGTGGAAGCTTAGTAATAAGGTCTTTTGATGCCATCTTTCGGAAATTTTCCTACAAAATATGCATGCGCAGTAAAATCACAACTTAAAAATATAACCTCATTATATGAAATACAAATAGAACAATAGACGTATCACTTCCAAAAACTTATTCAAAAATAATCCTCAACTTTGCACGCGGTGAAAAGGCGAACACAAATGATAATGATGAAACTTGAACAACATTAACGGTTATTTATTACAAGGACGCCGAGTCTCATACAAAACCAGCAGTGTACGTCGTCGGCTGTCTACGGTCGCCGCGCCGCAGCCGCGAGCGTGCGCGGTAGCGGGGCGGTCGCACGCGCGGACGCACTGCGCAACTGCGGACGATAACGCGAATAACTCACTTGTTGTCAACCCTGTAGCCGCGATTTGTTATGAATTAATGCGCTATGATCAGCGCGCTGACGGTTTTATAGAACAGACGAGCTACCTCTTCGTCTATTATGGGCCCCTGGTAACCGAACGAATCACGACAGCACAGACAGATACATGTCACTTCATAGTATGTGAGCGAGAGGTAGCCTGCTCGTGTCGGCACTATTCTGCTGTTATTCAGCATGGCACTACCTCTTAAACAATGACGATTAAAGCCGTCTCTATTTCTACAAGGCTCAATTTGTTGATAATGATTATATTAGTAAGAGATAGTGCCACACTGCATGTTTGCATGCAGCCAAATTGGGCTGGCACGACCGGGGAGGTACCTCTCGCTTACACGAGACCGGCGTGAAGTGACAGCTGTGTGTGTAAGTAGCCGGTAGCCTATAGAGGTGGAAGGAGAAAGGAGGACAGCGTATCTGTGTAGTTTCTTTACGGATGTCTATGGACGTAGGTAGTCATAAAAATGGCTCCGACTGCTCGTTTGCCCCCCTATACCAAAAAAAAAAAAAAAAAATTTGTGGGAGTTGACCGATGTACAAGGCCCCAAGAACGCCACAGGTAACTGTCACCCTACGGTGACCCTATTTAAGGGACTCTAAAGATTAAAGATGCTGAAACTGATGTAAATGTGAACTTCCAAATAGTGGCAGTGCAGATAATTATACATGGTAGGCTATTGGACCCTTAATACCGAACTCTCATTAAAAATAGGTGAATTAAGTCAATTACTACGTCCCCTTACAAATGTCTATCAAAATGACTACTTATATTCACACAATAACTCACACAAAAGCCATCATTTTCATCGGAATGTATTTATTCGATTCACCATTATGAATATCTCATAAAAATCAATAACGTGTGCATGTATAATAAAACTGTTGGTTCCGTCGCAACTGTGTTAGTTTGACATTTGACTATAATTTGTAACTCTATCAGCGGTATGTGTGACAATGCTTTATAAATATTTATGATCACAATGGCTTGTAGATTTTTATACTGTAGGTACGTTCCACCATATAGTGGAGTAGAATACTCCATTCAGCATATAACCAATTTTTTGTGGAAATGAGGATAAAAATGAATGAATATGTCATAAATACAATATTTCTGCTCTTCAATATTAGTATCAATCAGAACATTATTGTCGCTACAAGCGCTATCTCTTGATCAAAAAAGTATCACGCGACCTTACGAATAGTGTGATAAATAAGTATGTTATTGCCGCTATAAGCGCCATCTCTTGAACAAAAAAGTATTACTTATGAATAGTGTGATCAATATGCAGTAAAGACGAAATTTAAAATCATCAAGCTATGCTCCTGTATCCCAATGATATTGTTTATCGCATAGAAGGAGAGGGACGCAGTCACCAATACATAATATAAGTACAAGAATAAGAGGTACTTAGTGCCACACTGCATGCCGAATTGGGCCGGCACGACCTGGGAGGTACCTCTCGCTTACACGAGACCGACGTGATGTGGAAGCTGTGTTGTCGCGTTTCGTGCGGTGTGTAAGTAGCCGGTGGCCTATAGAAGTGGAAGGAGAAAGGAGGGCAGCGCATCTGTGTAGTTTCTATATGGATGTCTATGGGCGTCGGTAGTCATGAAAATGGCTCCGACAGCTCGTTTGCCCCCCCATACCATAAAAAAACCCATTTTCATTACCATCTATCTCTACCTGAGTTTTAAACACCGCACGAAACGTGACAACACGGCTACTATATCACGCTGGGGTAACATGATGGGTACCGACGACATTGGACATCCGCATAGTTGTTATGCAGACCTGTTGTCCTCTTCATCTGCCACTGGGCCACTGAAAACTCATGGAAACGTGACAGCATATCGATCACTTTGCGGCGACATCGTGAGCGATGGAGGCACCTCTTTGGATGCGCTAAACCAATTCGTCCTCAATGCAGCAAAATTATACGTATTTACCAATCGTTTTAAAGTGACTTCTAATATTTAAAAGTTACATCCTAAAGTATTCAGCCGCTCGCAATTAATATGCCACGAGTTCCACGTGTTATATGCCAGGGAAGTTTTAAGGTATCTGGAATTCTGCAAATCGATCGAGCGCTATTTACATATTAGTGTTAAAGTAACCGAGGCTAGCGCTGTAGACTTTAGAAACGTGAAGACACGGGCAATGTATTTTTTTACAGCGGCTATAGCCATCATAATAGAGATTAGGTGATTAGAGAACATAAGTGTATAGATAGTACATAAGTACCGACGGCAATACCTACAGCATGATAGGACGAATATGTTTTCTGCAAATTGATCAAAGAATTTTTCCGATTGATGATAATTAATTAGGTGGCTAATTAGTTGGGTAGGTCCATAGATTCTCGTACAATTAGAGGTTATGCACGTGGCTTACTCTCCTTTTTTGTGTGAAATTCTATTGATTTATTAAGAGAAGGAGCCCGGCACGGCAGAGGAGTTACCTCTCGTTGACAAATAAGTAATAGCTATACTGTATACTATCGTGCAGTTTGTTTCCGGTGGCCTTTGATATTGGAAAAGAGATGAATGTAGCCTTTATGTGTTAAAGCAATTACGTAAATGGTATGGGTGCCCATAGTCACCAAGATGCTGCTTCGTTTCTCTTCTTTTTTCTTAACAATAAAAAAAAAACATCCCGCTTTAAGTATTTTGGAATGGTTTGTGCATATGGTGAGGGATATGCACAAACCACAGCATAGAGTACATAACTCACACCTGTGATAATAATTATTTTCACAAGTTTCGCCATAAGTAAGGCAACAAAGTATTAGTACAAAGCCAGTGACATCATGAAGACAATACATGTCTTGTCAATCATTTTAATCGGTACATATAGATGTTTATCGTTAAGTATTTTGTTTTCAATTATTGTGATTACACGAGTGATTACGTTATCGTATAGATAATCAACGATCGCGGATAAAAACACTTTTACTGATAATTGACTAGATAGTGTCAAGGATGAAGAAACGATTTCAGGTTAAGCTAATAGCTGACACGTCTGTGTTATGCATAAGGTAGATTGACTTAGGATGATTATTTAATCGTATCAACTTGAACTACTGCGTAATTCGAGAGCATGCTCGAATGATGGAACTACTATTTAATTGCATTAATCCAAAACATATTTAAAACCTGTCACTTAACAAATAAAAGTAAAATAATAAAGATCATTTGTGAGGTAAAAGTTATTTCTAATTTAGAGAAGTTTTTGTACTTATATTGTTTATTATATTATACTGTTCGTAGCTGTCCAGGTTAAAGAAAAAGTATGTATAATAATGTAACAAATAAGATCTGCTTAGTTCGTATTTATATTATATCTTCGAAGATCTAAGCTGCGGTTGGGGGTTGGTGGTGGCAGTCTTAGACTTAGGTCTTTAAAATATTGAAGGTTTCCCCATTAATTAATCCTTAAATTATGACCCCTGTTACATACCGCTATAAACAACTACAAATATGTTATTGATACTCAACTCCATTCCAACAAATATTTTTTGTAAAGAAGAAATATGGTGACCCTATATCCTGGTGAGAAGGACGAGTGACATCACCTCATGTGTTTAGCCTTAGAGAGATTTACTTCAAGAAAATAAGACAATTTCGTAAAATATATCTTCCTAAAAAACACACTAGTAGCGTAACTAATTTATGTAGTAGGTACAGGGCGGCAATATGTCAAGACGCCCACAAACATCAGCATCCTTGCTATACAGACATGTTGCTCTGCTCTTGATCTTTAATGTGACATCGGAAACTTATAACCCACGAAACGCGACTGCATAATAGGACTAATAAACATGGGAGCGAGAGATCTCCATTTGGTTGTAATACAGCACAAGCTTTAAACTACATAGTATATACTACAATAATGGGTATAGTCCTTGCCAGTTCTAATAAGAATTCATTTCATAGTGAAATATTTAAGTACAAATAATATTTAAATAATGCCACCTCTACGAGAGTTTCTGTTCTGTATATAATAATTTGTGTCGGTGTCTTACCGGAGACTTTACGAGGTATGTTCAATCTTGCACTTCGCGCTCGAAGATTCTGCATACAAAATATTCCTAGCCGGTAAACACACGCACACACGCACAGACTGCACACACGCGTGCTCATGTGTAGTGAGGTGTTTAATTAACTTAGTTAAAAAGTCTGTAAAAGTACAGTCGGCTTTAAAAGTAGGTGCACAGATGTAACAACAGCATATTTTCACGCCATTTATTGAATGGGGGCGGGCAGGCAGAGCTAACCGAGTGCCAAACCTCACAACCCTACTTCAGAGGATCCCTACCTTTTTTGGCCAGGGACTACTTTTATATTATTCTCGATAGCAGGATTTCTCACTCACTGCACGGCAACGAACGGCTTACCGCCCGCTAAATTTAAAATACTTCGCGGACCATCCGCAGAAACCAAAATGGCTTCTGCGGACCACTGCACTGGTAGGATACCATTGCTCTACTTATACAAGATTTTCAAAACATTTATTTATCATTCCTACGGAGTAACAGGCATTATACGCTGAACAATCAAACATAAAAAACTGATGTGGCTGTAATTGAAATTCCTAATTTGCCAATTTATTTTTGGTTTTTGGTTTCTTTTGGCGGCAAAACATTAAAAATGTAAGTACGTACGTACGTACGTAAATAATATTATGTATTACATGTATATTATTCATTACATTACATATTACAGCTAAATATCGTTAATAACTAAGTATATACAACGTTCACAAAAGCAAGAGGCATTAAATGAAACTACATATTTAGTGTATTATTTCCAGGCTATACAACAAAAATCATATCGATTTGACTAATAGTTTAGCCACCAATAGATTTTTTAATGATTTTTTTCACTTCGTACACGTTGTATCCTTAGTTGATAGCGAGAATGGACGGCTGGGGTCATTCACCCGTGCGAGTTTGCCGCTCGCTGTAGCCGCCCAGTACAAAGCATGATTACATTTTGCGCTATTTAACTTATTTGAAAAAAGTATTTTCGTATACTGGTCGTAAACTTTTTTTCGCTTGATTCGCGGATTAACTGTAGACACTTATAGTATATGTGGTTTAATTTAACGCCTCTCGCTTTTATCAACCTTGTATACAGGTAATAATATAATTGTTGCTAGACTAACTCGGGAATTATTAAAACCGGTTAGTAATTAGATAGAGGGAAGCAGGAAGAAACCTTGTTGACTGACGATAACGGTTAAGATTAGTACCAGGTAATTTAGCAACAGAGAGTATACGGTTTGACATTGTGCGGCGTCAGCGACGCCACGGATAGGTATACAAACTGTGTCAATTAAGTTATTAGATCAGCTCGCAATAAACATCATCAGCGTTCTCATATCAAGTGTGTATCATTTATCGAGCAACTCCAGTATCTCCAGCATATGAAGCAACTCTAGCATCTCAAGGTGTACCACAGCACGTACGTAGTTAATGGTCCTTCGAGCCGGATTTGAACCAGACCCATGGATCTACAGTCCTTAATCTCTATCTTAATCTATCTTAACATCAGCATAGCATAGCAACCTAAGAGTACGAACCCTACAGAACGGATACAGTTATGTAATTAGAAGATACCCACCTAGAGCTAATGATGAAGATGACAGAAAGGTACCAGGTATTGTGGAACATTTTGACAATCGTTTTAGTAAGAGGTAATGCCACCGCAGTTTGCATGCAGCCGAATTGGGCCGGCACGACCGGGGAGGTACCTCTCGCTTACACGAGACCGGCGTAAAGTGACAGTTGGGAGGAGAAAGTAGGGCAGCGCATCTAGTCTCTATACTGATGTCTATGGGCGTCGGCCATGAAAATGGCTCCGACTGCTCGTTTGTCCCCGTGTACCATAAAAAAGTAAACTTTCTATGTACGCTATTGACTATGCTATTTGATAACAGCTATCGCCTTATCGAGATCTGTCGATAACGGATGTCGCCGCGACTTCAACAATGCAAGTTTAATAGTTCATACTGTGATAATTGAATTCACTATCGCGGTTGGAATAAATTGAAGGAAATGCTATGAAATATAGCATACTATGTAATACATATAAGTATTTTCAATGTAGACGCGGTAAGTCACAGCTATGCTGTCGTGTTTTGCACTGTTTGTGAGTAGCCTGTGACCCATTGGAGGGGAGGAGGAACGACTCTGACTGCTCTTATGCCCCCTAATACTATGTAAAATTATGTACCTACTATGCATTCTAGTGATTAACATAAACTGAAACTTCAATGATACCAACTACTTGGAATGTACTTTGTATCTACTTACAAACCATATGAAATGCGATAGCTGTCACTTCACGGCCGGCCCAATTCCGCTTTAATGTAGCATGGCACTATCTCTAAACACAAGTGTAGCCATTAGAACAAGCAGCGCGGCAGCAGTGGGCCGCTAGGTGCAGACTGCAGTCGTTGACCGGGGGTCAGGTAAGATGGTCGTGTGACTCACTGCCGGCATTGTCTCCGCGATTTCGGGGACACCGCTTATGTAGGGCTCACCAGCTCACTGACCACTTGAGAAGCTTGGCGAATTGAAAGCCTTTTTGGCTTAACAGCACTTAATGATGTCTTGAGTAAAGTAAAACTAAAGTATTGTATCGCGGTATTGTTAAATAATGAATAAATCGCGATAACATTCGTTAAATTAATTTTATTGTAATCAATAGCATAACTTTGATCACTTAAGAAAGGTTTACCAAATCTTGTATAATATGTGTTCTTTAGGTAAAAGTGTAAATCTTTAACACTTGAGAAAAATCTTGTCAAATCAAAAGCTTACTTTAATGGAAATATAATAATGAATAGATAAGTTTTCTAATGTTCAACATTTATTGGATTTACCGACTTTTTTTAAGCCTCCATTGTTTATTTTCTATTATAAGTAGGTAGTTAAGGTTAAGGTAGTTGAAATACATATGGATGTGTTGGATACGTATACTAGGCAAGCATTCGTTAAATAAGCGTTGGCGTGGTTGTCGTTTATAAAACTAAAGCTATCAAACGCTTAAAAAATCAAGTAAGTGTTTCATGAATAAGTTACTGTTTGATACGTGTGTTGTCTATGTTTAGTCATAGACTGTATACTGAATACTCATACCGTAGATTATGTCTATGGTTAGGTACAGACGACAAGAGAAAGAGGGATATTTGACATTACGACCATGACTAGCTATGACAGCTACAAGCTTATCACCGTAGGTAAAGAGCTGCGGATAACCAGCAAAGACTTAGGCATCATCTGTCAACTCTGATTTGTCAGACATGTCCTACGTCCACTTGCTATATGCAACAGTTACAAATGAACTTCAACCTATGTCTTAAGAATTAGGTGTCAGTTTTCTGTGTGCATACATAGATATCATACTTATGTGAACGTCCGTGTATAAGCCGCCAGAGCAACAGATTCTTTATCAGAACGGGATCGGTTTCTCTGGAAACTGGATTGGATTCATTTTTCAACAGTGGAGCCTACAGAAATTAAAACGTAAAGTAGGTAAGAAAAGCTTTTAGGCAGTCGAAGCGTCAATTAGAACAGTTAAGTAACTGTTTTGATCGATACCGGCAACTTTGTAATACAGACATTTAACTCAACACTTCAAGTATTATATTTATGCAAAGTATTCAACATACACATCCAAAGACTAACTTGCGCAAGATCTCATTTCGTTGCTCCCTCTAACATATCTCCGTCTTTTTCCCCCACGTGACCTTTAAGTGTCCCTATTTATTTAAATTTAATTTTATATTGTTTGGTTATTTTTATCTTAAGATTGCGATGAGCCCGCTCAAGACGTTCAATGACACAAGAAGGAGAGGGGAGGGGTTAGAAAGGCTGCGACAGTGCATTCGACATCTCGCCTGCTATCGGACCGAGATCTGTCCACACATCCCAAGGAATTATATAGAGCTGCCTACATTATACAATACAACTACTATTTATTCACTTAAAGTTAGTTATGTGATTACACACCAAGTACAATAAAAAACTTACAATTGTATATGCAATTTTAGTACACGTTTTTTTTAACTTATGACTAATTAATACTAATATGCTATAGACATACAAGACATTAAAATACATATTTTTGTACTTACAGGCATTGTGAAAAACATCTATTTAAGGTTGAAAATTCATATGATGCAGATTAGGACTAGACTAAGCTATATGGGCCAGTTGAAACATAACGGGAATGCCATGCAATTCCAAAGAGTTCAAGAACCTGACCGAACACAAAAAAAAATGCGTCCTTATCATCAACAAAACCTTTGCTCTTAAGTACAAATTACGTGGACAAAAGATCGAAATTATGTTATAATTTAAGAAATAAATAAATATTGTTTTAAGTATCTGGTTTTGTTTATTTATTTTAGCAAATTTATCCACGGTGTAAAAATTAAGTAAATTAATATTTTATGTAAATCGTGTACCACTCTACAATGAATTCATTATTAAAAATTTTGACTTGTTTTTAGAATTTCTCAGGATTTATTTTACTAAATAATAAACATGCAGTTTAATAATACAATTCTAAGACAATTAATTATATTTAAATTAATACTGTAATACATTGTTTCATTATTTGTATTTTCAAAGGGCGTTAAAATTAAAAGAACAAATTTAAGAAATTATAATATTTGGCATTATTGAATTAAAAAAAAAATTACTATGAAATGAAAGGTGCATGTACGAATTCAGTTGCCATTTAATGTACACGTATATGATTTAATATGATATAGATATGAAACTATTAGAGAGGGTTTAGAAGTGAATCGTCGTAATATTAGGCCATCCGTTCACAGTATTTGTACATATCAATACCTATTTATTCAGTCATTTATATATATTAGGAAAAGAAATGGTCCCAAAATGGACCCATGTGGGACCCCCTTTAATTATGCTAATTCATATTTTTTTCCACTGCTGAAGAATAACCCCTTTTACTACTTAGACATATAAGAATTTAGAACTGCAACTCGCTCAAATCCGGTACAGAGTTCTTGTAATGGATCTTATATTTAGCTCACACAGATAAAAGCGATCACAGTGTAACCAAAAGTCATTATTAATAAAGATCAAGACGGCCTATTTAATACTATGTGATAAAGCAATACTTTTTAACATTATTTTTTAGCTAATAAGGTGCTGTGATTCCAGTATTGCAGAAGTATTGAAAAATTTCTACCGGAGAATAGCTTATAATATAATAACGGCTCCTGTGACGATTATCCTCTTACTAAAGGTTTCGAGTATTTTGTGTATTTCTGGTAGTCCTTTTAGTGGGATTGAGTAAAAGAATCGTACATCTTCCTTACTTCAGATTGCATGGATGTGTTTATCACTCTCCCTTCTTTGCATTCCCATAGTATAAAAAGCAATTTAACTTATTACGTTTCCACTAGCGATAATTAAGCTTAAGTTTAAGTTATATTACAATCAATCAACATAGTTAACACGAATAATGCTTGTATTAACAATGAATAATGTGTGTAACAACTCTATGTAGATTTTGGTTAATCGGCGCACATACCGAGGCAGCCGCGGCTGCGTCGATAAATGCTGCCTGCCCGCGCCTTCGACCGGCCGCCCTCGCTTCAAATATGCGTCCGTGATATATATACATTTGTCTATTGTTTGTTCTATTCTGACCACACCGGTGTCAACAACCTCCATTTGTATTTACAGATTAGTCTATACGGCTAGATGGAAGATCGCCGTGGAAATCGGGTTTTAAGCGATTTATAGCACGAGGCCTATGTTTGAAACGTACACGTGCGTTATACACACTAACTGGTATTTAAATTTAATTATAGAACCTCTTCATATATTTTTGTTTTCCTCAAAAATGTATCACAACTAATTAAAGTTAATAAATTATTTAAGCAAGGAAGAATAATGGGCCAGGTATTGATCCTTGAGGTACACTGAACTTTAGTTAGTAGTAGGGACATCTTTTATCCTTTAAGTATTTACTTTTTGAAATAAGTTTGATTATTTGATTTGAATAAGCCCGTCACCGCTTCGTTGGGGTAGTTAACAAATTTTTCAAAAATTGTAAGCTTTGTCATCATCATCATCATCATCATCGTCATCAGCAGCAGCAGGAAGCCGTCCACTGCTTCACATATAATATAAGTTTTCATCAATAAATTCTCCAACGTACTCAACATTTACATAAGGTAACACACACTGTACTATGTACTGACACATACGCATACCTAATGTTTTTAAAACTATTTATATAGCCTTGATTCATCTGGGGTAATTAATGATTCTAATGATAAAAATATTTCTTAAATCTGTAATTTCGGAGTCTACTCAATGTAAGCAAAATGAAATCTTCCCTCTATATAATAATACTTAGTATAAGTCCGGAAGTGCACGTACACAGTAGATAAGCCTGCTTAAACTTCCAAGAATATATCTACAGTAGACCAAAAATATTGCAATACTTTATTAACTTAAAGGTAATATCTTTGTATTATATTTAGATTCAACTTAAGTTTGATTTTCAGCAAATAATATTTGTAAATTGTATGTCTTATAAGTGCAGTAATTAAAAGGTCTATGCTCAAATTCGTCAAATAGTCAAATAGTTTTAAATAAATTAGAACATAACAACACATTCCGATTTTACAGGTACTCTTGACTTTTAAACTCCAACTCAAAGGGAGACGAGATCCCACAGAGCCAAAAACAATTAATTTGTATAATTCTCGGACAAATTGTCTCTTACCTAAGACTAAGTATTGAGTTATTCGAGAACTTTCTCTTTACGCAATAATTGTTTACCGAGGCGCGTGACGAAATCAGTGCATCGCGTTATGTAAACACTCTTGGGTAAGAATTGACGGAGTTTGTTTGTCAATTCATACGTTAGATTGTTATCATTGCTATTCTCAATTCGTCCCCTTGTGGGATGTGATATGATCAGGTGAAGAAATACTTGCAAGTCGCAATGTCTGCTAAGGACAATACTTAACATTTTTTATTGGCCTTCTTACGCCCATATACATTTCCTAGACATATAGACCTACGCTCTATAAGTATAGATGGTTATACAGATGCGTCATTCTCATTCCTCTTCCCCCTCAATGGGGCACCGGCTTCTTCACAAACGCGATAGCTCAGCTGTCACTTTACGCCGTTATCGTGTAGGTACCTTCCCTGCCGCGCCGGCCTAATTCGGCTGCTTAGTATTTAAAAATTCGATAATTCGATGTTATTGAAACTAACGTCTTTATTTCACAGCAGCTCTCCGCGGTTTCCACAACTCGCTGCTTTGAAAGAATACTGTTGCAAATCAAAATTAGTGATTTTTTCGGTACAGCTGCTGTTTGAAGTTTATTTTTTTAAAGTTGAAGTAAGTACTGTACTTGAATATATATATATTATTACTACTATAAACTGTGTGTTACTATTATAAACTGTGGATGTCTACACAACAGATAAAAAATATTACACTTCAAGCTACAAAAAGAAATTTAAACTGCTGTACTAAAAAATCACTATTTTGAATTACACCAGTATTCTTCCAAAGCAGCGAACTCTTCTTGACATAATCTCTACCCCGGTAGGGATGTGAAGTTACGATGATGATGGTCGTCCAGTTAACACTAAAGATTCTATTGTTTCTTTAATTAAATTCTATTAGACGTGATGATATCTATCCTTTCGATAAATTGGCTAATTAATACTGCAAGAATTATTCAAATCGGATCGGCAGTTCCAGAGATTAGTTTAACAAAACAAACTCCTCTGATTTAAAACTATGTACTCGGTACTTGTGGCTTCATTCGGAAACATACTTGACTCTATTGTAACGTTTATAATTGGCAGGCCCTTATAGATATATAAGAAATATGTAAGAGAGGTAATTATAATTTATTATTTGTTATAGGGTTTAAGCCAATTAAGAGAGATATTTATAATAATGTTACAATTAAAGTATTTAAGGTTATTTAAGATATTTATTTAAGTAATGTTATGTTTTATATTTAATATTTATAACTATCAAGGTTCAATAAGAGTATTTAAGTTAAGTAGTAGAAATAATTAAGGTTATATGAAAATAAATAGTGAGAGGTATAAGTGAAACAAAACTATAGTTTGACCATATATTGATTAATTAAAAATACACGACGGTTTCAACTTAAACTAATTTTTATCTCAGGTCGTGGGTGCGTTGGTTCGGATCTCTTAAATTATGTTTGGAACAGTTTCAAATACAAGCGTTTAAGAAAGTATAATATTGATTACTAATTACTTTAGTTAGAGGATTGACCTTTAAATCTGACTGAATCAATTGGACCTTTGCCATAAATGTCACGATGTTTTTTTTGTAAATAAGTAATATTGTAATCAATGACCGAATGGGAGTAAGCATTTTATTGCCTAAGCATTGATTAAATTTAGTTCACATTAGGAAATAGGTTGTTGGTTCGTTTGAGAAATAACTGAGATAAGAAATCTATTGCCTATTCTACGCAAACGTGTAGTAATCATTTATTTAAACACTCCCAGTTTAATCTGGTAAAATATTTGCAAGTGTGGTCGAGCGCTCTCTTTTGTTTTCGCAATTGGTACGAATTTGATCCAAGAGTCAAAGCTTAATAAGGTGGCTTATTTTTTTTATTGTTTTGTTGAAATTGATGCAGTTCATGACCTGACCGTAGAAAGGTGACGGTAATAACGGCTTCCAGGGCCCGGAAATTTCATGGGAGGGAAGTGAAGGACAAAAGTTTAGTAAATGTAGTCAGTAAGAAATATCTGGCGTTAAGTTTCATGCGGTGTATGATATTCAGTGGCCCATGCAGAGTGAAATAACAGGGAAGGCAATTCATTTACTAAGTTCAGTGTGGTTCTGTATGGGTGACGGTAGACACCATGAGCCTCCGCCTACTCTTTTGCCTTCCTATATCTTATCAAGTTGCCTGCTCGTGACAATTTTGCCCCTTGAACCCTCCCTGGTTCTGTAAAATCATTGGTTGAGTGTATCAACAACAAATCAACAGACTTGTGACCGGAACTTCCTTTCAAACGGTTAGTGGTAGGTACTTATCTGGCATATTTTCTGAAATTTTATTTACTATAGTTACTTTCATGAATAGTAGCTACCTACAAGTAATCAACAACACACAACAACAACAACAGGTTAAATATAAGGTTGATAAAAGCGAGAAGCATGAAATGAAACCACATTTTTAGTGTATCATTTCCAGGCTACACAACAAAAAACTGATCAACCAGAGCAATAGGATTTTTCTCACTTCGTACGCGCTGTATCGAAGCTGATCGCCAACTATGACCACCCGGGGTCATTCACACCATGCTCGCGGTAGCCGCCCGGTACAAAGCATGTTTACATTTTTTCGCAATTTGACTGTTTGAAAAAGTATTTTCGTATACTTGTCTTAAACTTTTTTTGAATAGTTTCGTATTAACTGTAGGCACTTATACTATATGAGGTTTAATTTAATGCCTCTCGCTTTTATCAACCTTGTATAGGTATACTCTAAGTACGTAGTACTCGTGGAAAGATATGATGATGATGATGAATAGTTTTATTAATACTGTCTAAAGCCAGATGCGGGCTGAAGGATATTAAAAACTCGTGCCAAGTCTCACGGTGACTGTGAGATTGGCCTGAAAATTAAATATTGGTCATTTCGGTTCAGTAGTGTAATTGAATATTTTTAGATTTAAATTATTGTTTTTATCATCATTAGCTATTATTCATCCACTTAAACTTGAGGAATTGATTAAAAAAAGTACTAAATGTCGTTATCATTTTGCGTCTGAAGTTCTACTAGTGCTGACGCTGGTCGATTTTTAGACTATTTGTTTCAGTTTATAAAATCCGTTATAGAAAGTCCTTTTGCTCTGAAGATTTATAGTACTGAGCTGTATGTATACAGGGTGTGGCGTAAAAAATAGATATACCGGAACCGGTCGATGCCCCCCCTTGTGGGCTATTCAAAAAAAATATTTAAATTTTTTTTGGTTGGAATTTTAAAAAAAAGTGGGATAAATAACATTTTTAGGGTTCCGTATCTCAAAGAGAAAAAACGGAACCCTTATAGGATCGCTTTGTTGTCCGTCTGTACGTCTGTCAAGACCTTTTTCTCTAAAACGCTTGAAGGGATTAAGCTGAAATCTTTGTCAAATACGGAGGTCAGTTACGTCTTGATGCCTTGAAAAAAGCACACTTCTAAGTTAACGCAATAAAAAGTTATAGCCATTTATGCACAAATTTTGTATGAAAACGCACTTTTTCGAAAACCTATAGGGTACTTCCCGTTGAGCTAGAATTCTGAAACTTGGCAAGAAGTAAGACCTTACAGTATACATATAGGAATAAATCTAAAAATTGGTAAATAAAATTTATATCACTGGAAAAATCATTACCAACTTATGCATGTAGTTCGTTTCATACTAAATGTATGCAAGCACCCGCATATATAAGTTTGTCGCAAGGAAGTGTAATTTTCTCAACGTCTATTACTTTTGCTCATACCTCCCGTTCCTACGGAACCCTCGGTGTGCGAGTCTGACTCGCACTTGGCCGGTTTTTTCAAAATTATGCGACTCTTACTCACTAATTTTGCTATAGTAATCACAAATTTTGGAATTTTTGTATTTTGTTTTTTTTATTATGCAGCTAATTAAATATTTCATTGATAACAATAAAGAGATTTTCTTAGATTGCATCAAAATTTAAAAAATAAAATAAAAATGATAACAATAAATCTTTGATTAATTATTTGATTTACTAACTTTGTATGTCACTTGGCAAAAAAAAATCTATGATAGTAAGCTTGCCCATTGCTTTAAAAACATGCATAGTTATTGCAAATTCTAAAAAGGTATAATACATGTTACATTTATGCCGATATCTTTAAAAAATATCAATTCAAGTTCTCGTTGACCATAATTTCTTAATCGAGTAAACAAAGGAATGTAATGCAAAGAGTTACTTTATCTAGGTACTACGGGTTGATCATTTGTTGAATGCGTAAGAGGAGGTAGTTCCCTGTTGATAAGTCAATCAGCCATTTAGATAACGACCTTGTTACCACAACTTATTGTCGTATATCCAAATCAAGAGTTTAAGGGTGGATCTTTAGATAAAGACACAGCATTTTGGGGTATTACAAAATTTGTGACTACTATAGCAAAATTAGTGAGTAAGAGTCGCATAATTTTGAAAACATGTTATTTATCCCACTTTTTTTTTAAATTCAAACCAAAAAAAATAAAAATATTTTTTTTGAATAGCCCACAAGGGGGGGCATCGACCGGTTCCGGTATATCTATTTTTTACGCCACATCCTGTATATCTGCTAGACGCAGTCCCAGTAGACAGTGTAATTCTGGAATAGAGTAGGAATGAAACATGTACGTACAGAATGTTCATAAACTATATTATTTTTACTAGTGCTGCCACTTTTTGCGCTACCTTAAACAGATAATTTTTGAACCCTCGGAGAAAAATGGCTAATTTAATTAAAACCTAACGGACAACTTTAGGCAATTTTTTTTTTTTTTTATGGTATAGGGGGCAAACGAGCAGGTGGTTAGTGACTACCGCCGCCCATAGACATCCGCAAAACTAGGTGTCTTGCAGACGCGTTGCCGGCCTTTAAGGAAGAGGAATGCTCTTTTCTTGAAGATCCCTAAGTCGTATCGGATCGGAAATACCGAGGAAGGCAGCTGGTTCCATAGTACTGTTGTACGCGATAAAAAATGGCGTTTATACCGCTCAGTACTACATTTAGGAATATCGAG
Organism: Calycopis cecrops; assembly: GCA_001625245.1. Classification (NCBI taxonomy): domain Eukaryota; kingdom Metazoa; phylum Arthropoda; class Insecta; order Lepidoptera; family Lycaenidae; genus Calycopis; species Calycopis cecrops. The sequence continues at coordinate 407,710 of LUGF01053281.1, forward strand.
ATGGTGGGCATGGAACTTTGAGTTCTGTCGCGATGTCCTATGATGGAACTCAGCTGCTGGTATTAAGCCGAACAAATCCTCGGAACATTGAAAATTCGGTAAAAGATGCAGAGGGAACCGACATCTCTCCGTAGGGCCAAAGGATCGAGCTGCCCGGAAATAACAGGATAATCAACGATTTGAGTCGCTCTACGTTGAATACGGTCAAATAGATCTAGCTGATATTTCGGGGCCCCTGCCCAAAGGTGGGAGCAGTACTCCATATGCGGGCGGATCTGCGCCTTGTAGAGTTGCAGTCGGTGGGCTGGTGTGAAGTACTGCTTAGCCCTACTGAGTATACCCATCGTCTTTGAGGCAAGTTTAGCCTTTGATTCCAAATGACCGCGGAACTGAACGTTGCTCGATATGTTGACTCCTAGTATTCCGATGCTAGCAGTGGCCTTCAGGGGAGTGTTTTCAAAGCGAGGAGATACGACAAAGGGTGACTTTTTTGCGGTAAACGCGCAAACTTGTGTCTTCTGGGGGTTAAAGCGGACTAAATTTAGTCGGCCCCATTCCGAGGCTTTGGACAATAAAGCCTCGACTTCAGACAGAAGTTTGTTCCGATACACGGTGACATATTCCCGGGAAATATTGGAGCGGCCAGTATATAAAGCATCTCCGGTGCTGTCATCCGCATAACAATGAAGGCCGCTAGTTTGCAGCATGTCATTTATATGCAGGAGAAACAGCGTAGGAGAGAGAATACAGCCTTGGGGAACATCAGCATTGACAGGTTGAAGATTGGAGCATGCACCGTCGACAACGACTTTGATGCTGCGACCTGTCAAAAAACTGGTGATACAATCGCATAATTTCCCAGGAAGTCCGTATGAGGAAAGCTTTGAAAGGAGCGCTCTGTGCTATACCCGATCAAAGGCCTTCGCTATATCCAAACTAACCGCCAATGCCTCCCCCTTGGTTTCAACTGCCTCCGCCCAACGATGCGATAAGTAAATTAGAATATCACCGGCTGATCGTCCACGGCGGAAACCATACTGGCGGTCGCTAATTATTCGGTGATCTTCTAAGTATCGCAGAATCTGGCAGTTGATTATGGATTCCATAATTTTGGAAATCAAGGGGGTTATCGCAATAGGTCGGTAGTTGGATGGATCGGAGCCTTCGCCTTTTTGTGGGATCGGGTGCACTAAAGCCGTCTTCCAAGAGCTCGGGACAATGCCAACAGAGTAAGAGTAACGGAAAAGACGCGTTAAGACCGGTGCCAACTCCGGAGCACATGTCCTCAGCACTATCGGTGCGATGCCATCGGGCCCACTCGACTTGTGAACGGCCAGGGAAAGAAGTGCTTTACGCACTGCGTTCTGTCGGAACTTAATGTCCGACATCGAGTAACTACACTGTGGGATAGTAGGCGGTGTAGTTCCCTGGTTGTCCAGAAAGGAGTTGGACGCAAAAAGAGAGCCCAGAAGATCGGCCTTCTCATTTGGTGTATGGGCCAGCGATTTATCGTTCCGATTCAGAGAGGGGAGAGATGGCTTGGAAAAATTCCCTAAGACTGCTTTGGCGAGGGACCAGAAAGCACGAGCTTCGACGAAGCTTCGGGAACACCGAAGGAAAGCGAACTAGTCTCCCGCCAATTTCCTCAACGTGCTCGGACTTTGACTTGGCAATCACTCTTTTGTAGGACCTGGAGGCGAAATTATACTCCTTCTTAAATGTGCTGGTGTTTTCATCCTGTGCCGCCGCCGCCGCAGCATAGCCCCGGTAACCCTACTTTTTATGGTGCAAAGCCAACTTACAGGAGCGGCCAAACCAAGGCTGCGATTTGCCGCCAATGGGTACCATAGCAAACGGAATGAATAGTTCCATTCCTTGAAGCACCACATCAGCGACAGATTCCGCCACTGCGTCAGGATTATCCAGCGAGAAGCAAATCCGCCCCCATGGGTACGATGCAAAGAAAACCCGCATCCCGTCCCAGTCTGCTGACCTGTAGTGCCAGACGCGACGACAGCCAACGTGACCCGGCCTTGATCTGCGTACAACTGGCACTGAACTCGGTATCAGACAGTGGTCCGACGATCCTAGCGGAGCATCAACGGAAACCAGGTAGCTGTCCGGATGGGAGGTCAACAAAAGGTCCAACAGGGAAGGTGTATGGTCATCCACATCTGGGATTCGCGTGGGCGAAGATACCAATTGTGTCAAACCATAAGCAAAGTCATGAAAAGATCTTCCCGCATGATCGGTAGAACGTGAACCAAGCCAATCGGCATGGTGGACATTAAAGTCGCCAAGGATCACGATCTCTGCGGTTCTCGGAGCGGAGTCTGTAGCCATTTCTATGTGCTCAAGGAGTCGATCAATTTCGGCATTTCCGCTGTGGGATCTGTATAGGCACGCGTAGACGCGGGGATGGTCGTCGCTGTCTACGCGCAGCCAGAGGATGGATAGATCCCTGTCTTCAAGGTTGAAGAGGCGACTATAGCAGATATCTTCTCCAATGTAAACACACACTCCAGCCCGTGGCATGAACGAATGTTCTAATTTATACCCTGGGTAGGTTAGGTAGGATGAATCCACGGAGAAGATATTTGCGTTTCAGTCAAAAAGAGTAAAGCCGGCTTTGCCGTCTCAAGGTGGTGGTGAACGGCGTCGAGATTGGAGTGCAACCCCCTGACATTGCAGAGATCTACAACAAGAGTGACAGGGGGAGCTTTCGGCTTTTTCTTTCGTTTGCCCCTATCAGAAATGTTTTCGAGCACAGATCTGCCCCCCCCAGAATACGCGGGGCAGCCCAGGCTTCCAGGCTCAGGTTCAGGTCCTGAGCTTGGAGGTCCAGGGAGGGATTCTCCAGCATCATTGATGCCGGTACCCTCCTAGGGTACTATACTGTTAAACTGTGCTGCCATGAAAAGGGGGGGGGGGGGTTGGGCCATCCGGAGCTCTCACTAACCGAACGAAACGCGACGACAATTTACATTGCCGTCACTTCACGTCGATATTAAGTGAGAGAGAGGTACTTCCCCGGTCGCGCCGGCCCAGTTCGGTTACACACTAAATTGTGTGCAGCATGGCGCTACCTCTTAATAAAACGCAATTAGAATAAAACGTAGTATTTTGTACCTTATTATTACTATTACATAATTATTATATTATTCATTAAAAAAACGTCGTAACTAAGTGGACTTCTTCTTCTTCGTTCTACAATGACGTAGCCTGGTGGGTTTCTTATAAAGGCAAATCCTACAAAAAAAAGTAAATCCGTAACTACTTAAATACTTAATATATCTTATTTACTACCCTTCATTTAGTATTATTAATGTGTCTTACAAGTAAAGCTAATTTAGGTATTATTATACATATTAAGTATATATTTTCGATCACGCTGTTGCTACAAGTACTACAAGTACTTATAAGTATTTTTGTTACCATTTGTTTAGCTAGTGGAAATAAGGATTCTTCTGATATTCTTCTATTCTGTAATTAAATGTTATTCACTTGCAGTTGGAAATTGAAATATCCCAACATTATAATACCACTCAGAACACATAGCGGGCTTTCAGAATCGGCGAATAAGGTGAATACTTTTTTATAGTATAGTGATGCAAACGAGGATCCTTTTGGTAATTAATTACCGACGCTTATTCCCACACTGCACCCTCAATAAGTAACAGATTCATTGTGTTGGGGCAGTCTCGTACATGTCAAATATCTATCCTATCAAAATACCATTTTTCACAATTTTTCTCTGTCTGTATGTATGTTGACTTTTACTGCCATGTAGCTGATGTACTTACCAAATAACTTAAGATTTATTTTTTTTTATTTTGAAATTTTACTAGTACTCAGCTAGTATGCGATGAGATATATGTAATATAAGTAATGATACAGCGTTTGCGTTTTATTTTCAAATGACTCTATTAGGGTATCCATCTATTATTATTCATTAGTCACGTTATCCATCTATGTTCAAAAGGTCATCTGTACCTGCTGATGCTTCTGATATG
>LUGF01053285.1:10638-21142 GCA_001625245.1 Calycopis cecrops
GGTAAAGTTGGTAGAACATCAACAATGTGATCTGATGGCTTTTTAAGTCACATTCAGCCATGTTCAAATAATTGCTGACAATATTACCAGCAAAACAATTTTCCTTAAGGACCTTAGCTAGTTATTCGAGAAGGAACTATATATAGGAGCTTGGCTGGTTATTCGGGAAAGAACTAGAATATTCGCCATATTGTTGTCATTTCGCGTCCTGTTCTATATTAGGGCACAAGCTGCAGCGCCAGTAAATCAAATGCGGAATTCGCAATGATTGCACTCACAACACTGTCATCAATCATTGCGTTTGGGTAACACATGTCAGATTGTACAAACAGGCCTGTATCAACAAGCTGCGAATAGTCGCATAGCCTCACGGAAACTTGGCTCCAAAGTCCAATGGTTGTATGTTCAGCGTGTGACTTATGGTTTTTATAGGATATTGGCTACGCAAAAACATCTGCGCAGAAACAAAAACCAACCTCGGTTACGCGTGAGGCGTAGTGGCAAAATTCTTCTATAAATACAATATAAAATTGCACTTGTTTTGTCGTAGTGACGCATAACTAAAATAATCATTTCTTGTAATAATTTTCCACGTGGTATATTTTGGTCTAAATGTTATGTGTATTCATTTTTAATTTTAACTAAGCGAGTTGTTTTTGTTATATATAAAAACATGTTTATTATTGTTGTTATTCGTTTGCGGGATTCAATCGAAACCACTGGATTGAATGTTCAAATCTAGACTGAATACCGACGACTTTCTCCTGTTCTACATTATACTAGCTGCGATCCGCGTATATTTCGATCCAGTGGAAACATCGAGATGGAAAATAGATGCTAGCCGATACTCAGACTTACCTCCTCAAAGAGGAGTAAGGTAACAAACATTGTGACACGAGAATTTTATATATATAGAGATATACGCTATTAAAACTGTTTGTTCTGGCTACTGGCAGTGGAGTGACCATATACCCAAGAAAATGGATGGGAGATGAGCCAGCAACGTCCTGAGTAGCTGTGTAATATTCCAATGGGTACGACTAGTAAAGCTTCGGCCATCTTGCCATTTATTGAATTCCGAATATAGAAGACTAGCTGCGCCCCGCGGTTTCACCCGCGTAAATTTCGATGCCGTGGAAAATCATCCCATGGCATAGGAACATATTTTCGGGATAAAAACTACTACTGCTAATCCAAGTTAGCCTCTATGTGTGTGCCAAATTTAATGAAAATCTGTTCAGCAGTTTTTGCGTGAAGAAGTAACAAACAAGCAAATAAACAAACAAACAAACATACAAACTTTCTAATGTTAATAGGATAATATTGTACACTGTTCTTTATCTTAATTTATAACATCGAATCAAGATGTTGGTCCGAGCTACACGCAAGTTCTGGACCAATTGTAAACCAATTTCGCACTTTAATTTACCCAACTTGAAGTATAGGCTATATTGTATCTCGATGCCAATTTTAATACAGCAACCCGTGGCCCGGTCAGTATATGCTATCCCTTTCGCGACTGTTTCTGTCTCCCTCTATGTAGAACGTTCTCGCCTCTTGCAACACGCCACAGATAATATCAAACAGAAATCGTGCAAGGCTTCTATTGTACACAACGTTATTGCAGTGCGGTGGTATAAGTGTATTCAGTTTTAGGAAGAGGTAGTGCCACGCTGCATTCATGTAATCGAATTGGGCCGGCACGAACGGGGAGGTACCTCCCGCTTACACGAGACCGGCGTAAAGTGACAGCTATGATTTCGCGTTTCGTGCGGTGCGTAAGTAGCCGGTGGCCCATGGAGGTGGGAGGAGGAAGAAGGAGAAGGCATTTGTTTATCTCTATGCAGATTTCTATGAGCGTCCATAGTAAAAAAAAATGGCTCCGAATGCTTGTTTGTCCCCCTATACCATAAAAAAGTGTAGTAGTTTTAAAAACTGTCTATGGTAGTTACATGGAAATCACATAAGATTACTTATAATCTAGTAACTATTCATATTGTGATATATGACGACCAGGCTCGTTCAGTGTAACAGGACCTGGATAATCGGATAATGTTGCGCCAGGGATCTCGGGTTCGAATCCCGCTTATGTCTAAAAATCTTAAATATTTATAATTTTAAATTTACTAAAATATATTAAATATATTGTCTGTTGTCTAGTACTCGTAACACAAGTCCTTACGGTACTTAGCACGAGGCTAGGCTAACTTAATATGTACACAGATATTATTATGAAATATTTACAATAATTGATAATACCAATATTGGTGTATTCAATGTAATCCATGTTTGAAAATGTTGTGAACGATGACATAAAGGTCTTCCATGCATATGCACTGCTATCCTTGTGTGTGTGACATTGCTGTCCTTACCTTCTGGCATAAGATATCATTTGTAACACAAATGGCCATTTAACTTGCATGAATGCCAGCCAGAGCGGAATAGGACTGGGAATAGATGAATGGGTGATGGCTCGGCAACGAATGTGACTAACATAATTTAAGTTTTATTGTCTTTAAAGTAAAACTTCTTTGCGCTTGACTTGGGTAAGAGAGCGTTACGGAAAGTGTGATCCAGCGAGGCCAACGGAAGTTGAGAGGAAGATTATAAGTTAGTGAAGGCAGAGAGAGAGTTACGTCTTTTATATTACTGTAGGAGCAAGATAGAGCACTGCGCGCACATTTTCTTTCTTTATCCCTCTCATAGCCTCTGCTTTGTAACACAAATAACTTTTTATTCTATTTGAATTTTCTTGGAATCGTGGTAAATCGATGTAACGAAAATGTCACACAAAGGAGAGTGGTAAATGTTCCTCCTTTCTTACCTTGTATACATTTTTGGACATACACTAATACAGTGTGTAAATTTTGTTATTAATGTAAAAAAATTAAAAATAAAAAATTGGTTGCATAAAATTTTGTTAGTTTTATTTTAAAATAAAACTAACCTCACATTAATTTGAGGAATTGTATTTGCATGCAAATAAATTTCGTAAGCAATCATAAGTCCTTGTTCCAAAAAAAAATTATTTCCACAGTGCATCTATCAATAACCAGTAGTTTTCGTATTTAAATAGGTGAATTAAAAAATATATAGAAACAAAACATTGTTATGTAAGTACCTAATTAGCATATAATATATTATTCGAAATATGTACCGGAAACCGCCATTTTAACTAGAATATTGCCAGCTCGAATAATAATACACCTACGGATTATTTTTTAAAGAAAATATATTAATTTATATATCCTGTGGGAACAGATGTAAAAAATAATATTAGGTACATTTCGAGACGACCTTTGGCTACACAAGGTATACGCTCAATATAAAAATGTTGTTTTTTTTTAATTTATGTTTGTGTATGGCGCCAAAACGAATTAACCTAGAAAATTATAAAGTATGTCAATCGGGCATACGCTGTTTTATATTTTAAAAATAATTTGATAAAAAAATACTATCTTGCATATACTATAGTATATACTACTATAGTAATTAAGTTATAAAAATATTAGATTTATTTACGCGAAATAAAACGAATATAGAGAAGTCAGCCCAGTTTAGAATATTCGAGAAATACGATTGTTTACATCTTTAAATGTTAACAAGCTGGGAAACCCTGATCATTACTTATCGTTAAACGAACAGCTGTTAAAGTTATTTATATATTTACGTTACAACGAATTAAAAATATTCCACAGTCGTTACCGCGCAATTTGCATTTAACATCGTAATCGGCAATCTTTGTTTTTTTTTATGTGACGGACAGGCTATGATCATGAGACCATACAGTCTCAGTCAGTCTTTTATTTAATTACATTGTCTTATTACATGGATTTTGTCTCCACTTTTATAATGGCCTTAGCGCGTGACCTCTTGGCGGCCATTTTTTCTTTTCCGTTAATCGTTGAACTATTGAGAATACTGAATAAACTTTTTAATATTACGTCCGATACTAAAGGATGTCCCATGTTTTTAATCTATTCTTTTATTAAATTACTATTATTTTTCGTGAATTATTATCCCTACATGGTATATTTTAGTATGTAATCCTATTGCACAGCTAGTCTCTTTTAATATTATAAACACTATACATATAATATATGTTTTTGTAAACAGCACCAGACAAACATATTTGTTGTTCATCTAAGCTAGCTGGTTTTAAACTGCGATAACTACGCCAACTTCTAACCGCTACGCATAATGCACTCGATTAATGAACATTTTAATGAAAGTTACATTTGAACTGTTACTGTAAGGTCAAAATCATAGTTTTTACATATAAAGGACCTGCTTAACCTAACATACAAGAAATAACAATACCTAGCAACCCCTAGTTGTGTAGTACTGAATAAAGAATTTCTATTCTATTCTATTAATTGTACTAAATGGACACATGCATTGATATGTAACAACATAAACACATTTTGAATGCTATTTACAGATGCTTTCTTTTTTTATAATTCATTTGATAATCGAAATATTATATAATATTTATCTAAATATATTGCATAATATTTCTTATCTTACATGTGAATTCCATAATTATGAATCACAACAAAAGAGAGATATGTAATCATGATTGTGATTAAAATAATTATCTGTGGAAAACTTTGGACGACAATAACTGTCGCTTTACAGTTTATTAAGTAACAGTGTAATTTCATGTGTAATTATAGTGATTATTGGAATATTAACGAGCGGAAGATTTTTTGTGAATTTAATTTTTTTATGATAAGGGGCAAGTGAGCAATCGGAGCCATTTTCATGACTGATGCGTTGCCCTCCTTCCTCCTCCACCATGGGCTACTTGCACACAGCTCGAAACGCGACAGCGCAGTTGCTATATCCCGGCATCGTGTAAGCGAGAGGTACCTCCGCGGCCGTGCCGACCCAATACGCTACATGCATGCATGCGTCGTGGCATACCTCTTATTAAAGAAAGCTATAAATCAGAAATAATCAGAAGTGTTGAATAGAGGCTTAATATTCATACGATGACGTCATGGATGAAAAACATTCACTAACTTTTGTCTCTGATGTCTGGTGAGCGAATCCGAGGCTCACGCGCCAAACTCAAAACAAATATGTTGAGGTCATTGACACGTTATAAAAATGTTTTACAAATAAGTGATATATGGAACATAAATTGGAAAACAGATAAAGAGATATTTGGAGAAAGAAAGAATCTAATAACGTATAGAATATTAATAAATATTATAAATATAATAACAATAGAAACGAATAACAATTTGTAGAATAAAATAATCTAATAACATCTAACAATGGAGAATTCGAATTTCCTTCAATTTACACGATTATTAAGTTATTATACTGCGATAAGGGACTTTTATTTATCAAACTCTACACGAGCTTTGAGGTTCCACGTATTTCTGTTCTATTAATATCAAAGCTCTTTTTTAATTATGATTTACAGGCGAAAATATTTATAAGAGTACAAATATTAATACTATTCTTATTTGATGTCGCATCAAAGGAAATAAAGCTGCCAGACTGAGAAAAGTTTAGTTCGTTTTTTTGTCTTCTAATATTTTTGTACAATATGTATTAGGTACTTAGATCATGAACAGTTATTACAATAATACTACAACAACACATTACAGATATTACACATTTAAACATGGGTACATGCTGTACCCTATCTAAGACGTTTTTTTTAAATCATAATATATGAACCTATTATCCTAACTATCCTGGCCTTGTGTTTTGGCCAAGACCAAGTCCATAATTGGTCTTGCCATGTCCATTGTCCAGCTAGAGAACCCATAGGTGATATTATAAAACTGCAGTACACATTACGAGCAACTTGGGGCCGTTACGAAACAATTGCACCACATTACGAACAATAAGAGCCTGAGAACAATTGTTACATCTTTTGGTAATATTTGTAGAAAGTTTTAAATCATAAGATTATTGTTGTGTGTTGATTATTGTGGTTACACGGAGATAGTATTTCCAGTAAGAGATAGTCAGAGCATGCAGACGAATTAGGCCGGCACAACCCGGGTACCCGGGGACCGTAATTCACGATGCTGCAGCTGGTGTACAGTGACAGCTGTGCTGTCGCGTTTCGCGCGGTGTGTAAGTAGCCGGCGGCCTATCTAGGTGTAGAGAAGGAGGCAATGCTCCTGTATAATCTCTATGCGTATATCTATGGGTGTCGGTGGTCATGAAAATGGCTCCGACTGCTCGTTTGCCCCCTTATACAATAAAAAAATATAACCTATCTAATATACCCAATTAAAGCTTAAGTTCATCGTTGGAATGGGATGTTTAATTTTATACAATAAACAAACGATCAATAGATAACTATTGTTTATATTTAAACAATTAATTAGGAAATTATTATTTTACCTATATCTATATATTATATGTGTGTGTTTACAGAAACAGGTCAAAAACAGTCGTGATGAAACTTTGGCATATTGTTAGGAATTATTCAGAGGTAGTGTCATGATCAATTGCAGTCAAATTGGGGCGGCGTAAACAGAGCGCCATCTCTCGTTCACATTAATTGATTGGGGTGAAGGAGGGCATGTCATGCATAGGCGCCGGTAATCATCGAATTTCGTCTGTCCACGTATGCTATAAAAAAGGACCCAAGCGTCCTAACTCCAAAAATATATTCGCTTTTGCGGACGCAATGGCGCAAAAGCAAATATATTTTTGTTATTTACTCATAGTTTACAACTGAATGAGAATTAAAAATCGAAAATGGCTTCCACGTGCCGTCGAAGTGCAGCTAAATGGGTCATCGACCAAAATAGTTGGTTTTGATTTGTGCAGCGAATCGACTGATCCTTGGACTTAGGACGCACGTGTACGATTGTTACGTATTTGTTAGGTCATCCAATAAGAACAATTACGAGGACTGACGTCTAGATTCATTCTAGACTAGAATATGTCTATTTCCTAGGCGATTCAGTCCATGAATTTATGTATTCTTCTATATCGATATTTTTGAATGACTTTTCGTCGTTTTATTTATATTTTAAAGGCAAACTGACTTATCAACTCAGTAGAAAGTACTGTAGTGCCTGAAAACTTTAGTTTGGTGCAGGAGTCTAGTCGTGTAGATCATTACCCATAGTAAGTCCTGCTCAATAAATCTGTTAGGCCGTGAGCAAGTGAGTGGGAGAGAGAACAATCAATGTCATTGGCAAACTGCCGCCGTACAAGGAACAAAAGGCGCGCATATCCTGTCCAGAACCTTTCAATGACAGCTGCGTTGACGCAGAGACAATCAATAGATATTGTTTAGTATCGCAGTGTTAGCCAATGTCTAAAAATATCTATAATATTTATAGTAAAAGATAATTGCTGTTTCCTTCTTTTTTTTGTTCAATGAGCCACCGGAAATCCACAAGCCGCAATATGATAACTTTCACAAAGGCGCCATCTGTAGAGCGTACTCGCAAGAAATATCACTTACAATTTTTTTTTTGTCTTTTCAAGATAAGCTGTATATCGAAAATCATTGTCTTAATTTAGGAAATGTACCAACGAGTTGGTCAAGAAATACCTTTCTTAAGGCTGTCACACACTATGCAGATGCGATAAGATGTCTGTATCTGAGTGCATATCTGTCAATACCACTCTCTATACTAAACTCAAGGAGCTCCACACACTACGCAGATAAATTATTTTACTGGCAAGTATCAATATTTTGAAAGATGGTTTTATATGCACATAAAATCTTATCGTATCTGCTTAGTGTGTGACAGCCTTTAAGGAAGTGAATTCACTTATCCGGTTGGTGCAATAAGGTCGTATAAAAAAATCAACTTTTACGAGTTCATCGTATTTAGATTTACATAACTCCAGAGCGTCATTTGTTTTCAATATCCTAGATTACCGCATCTGTGGTGTATGTAGTTATGTTGGTAATATTGTGGTTCAATATTGTTCCATTTTCAAAAGACCATCTAAGATGGCGATTGAGCGCATTCTAGAAGTTAAAAAAAAACGTCAGTTTTGTAAATGCATTTTTTCGATTAAAAAGAGACTTATCAACGATTTAAATCGTTAATGATTATAATCTTTTTACTAATAAATAATATCTGATTACCGCAAATCTGATAAGTGATAAAAATAGTGACAAGCGCCAAGACGCTGGTAGCGACTGATCGTAGATCTGGAGCCCGAGCTCAGTGGCATTTCATTTTTTTATATGAGGCAAACGAGCAGTTGGGCCACATTGTGCCACCAAAGCCAGACATCCGCAACACCAGAGAAAGAGGAGATAGTTATAAGGCGGAGAGAAAGATGCCCTGATGGCCTTGGGAGGGTCCTTCTCCAGCATTGGACGGATGTAGGCTGATGATGTACCGTCGTGTTTTTTCCAGTTATTCTTAATCGGCGCTGCCATTTTTCAGCGACTTTATAAAAATCATTGAACGCTCGCCAATAAAGTTGCGTCACGCAAAACAATGGCTTGGGTGTGTCCGACGGTGACTCGCTGATCTGATGGTGGTCGGGTTCAGAGCAGGAGGTCCCAAGTTCAACAAGGGTTGGGAAAAAGTGTTGAGGATTTCCCATTTCTAAACCCTTCCAAATTTGAAACACAACTCCCTGGAACTAGTCAGCTGCATAAAAAATTTTATAGAGCGTGAAAACGTTATATTCCCTCATTCCCTTATTCTGATGGGACTGTTCAAACACGGAGAGATCACAGGCCCGACGGCTTCACGTGCTCTAAGGCACGGTAGTGTAACACCGCCAACTTCTTGACTTTAAACTGTACCTAAGGAAAATATAAACCACTGTAATTTGGCCCGACCCGCGACTCAAGGCCGGGCTCTCATGATTCAGGGTTGCACAATATGCACCACGTCATGCATGCATGCATGAAGCATGTCATGCTTCCAAGACATACTTCATCATTCATCCGATGATATAAAGTTGGTCAATATTTACGACAAAACGTTATGAACTCCAGTCAAGTATTTTCCCACAACGGATTTCTAGGAATGCGATTACATGAAGAAACTATTTGTCTGACTGTCTAGCTTCTATTTCTGTAGTGAAATGAATTAATTTAGCTCTAACGTGGATCAAATTAATTAAAAGTTTCACTCTAGACTTTGGTCTCACTTTCATTTCATTTAAATTAAAATAACTATCGATTACGAGTGCCTCAACATGAAATACATTGGTATTTTACGATTCACGGAGAGGGATACCTCATTGTTAAGTTGTCGTCCTTTATACAGTTCGTAAATCCGGGTGGCTATTTAGGGGACACAATAGCACAAAAACTTATACAGACTATAAAATGCATATTCAATAAAAACCTTTTTAAGAACTTGGCGCCTATTTTTACACTTTAAATAAAGAAAAAATAGGCGCCAAGTCCTTACAGAAGGTTCATTAAATCCTTGAGGAAGCCATTACGAAGACGCTGCCCATTTCAAGTGTCATCGTTTTAAAACCAAGGCATGTAAAAACCACATTTAATTCGACCTTCTTAAACGATTGGTAGTGAATATCGTCAGATATATTACAGAAGCACGCTTTTGGGATGAACATCTTTTATTTATGACCATTACTTACTTACTTATTCTTTACTCAACTGGCTGTGCCCCGCGGTGTCACCTGCGTAAATTTCGATCCAGTGGAAAATAGAAAATGGAATAGAATGGCATTCCATAGGAACATTTTTTCGAGATAAAAACTATCCTGTGTCAATTCAATTACTCTCTATGTCTGTGCCAAATTTCATGAAAATCGGTTCAGCAGTTTTAGCTTAAAGGAGTAACAAACAAACAAATATACTTTCGCAGTAGGATAGTTAATAATATAAAACCAGTCCGACGGGAAAATATTATATAAACAGAATTGCAATGTTATTGTCACGAAAACGTATCTAGGGTGCATTCGGGTAATTACGAATGGATTTTAGACGAGTTGGCAGGACTTTTATGTTTGCATTAACTACATAGAACTCGTGGATTTTTTGCTGCCATCGAAGGTCACATCCTTAGCTTACTTAAATTACCTAAAAAATTATTACCAAGATCTTTATTAATACCCTCTAAGTTTGGAGATACAGGGTTTTCAAAATGAGACTTTTTATTTTTTGTACAAGGGTAATTCCGAAGATGTTCGGTGAATTCCGAATGATGTCCAAAAATGAACTTTATTAAGTTTCGGCAGAAGGTACATTATGCTTTTTTGTCTAGATTTACCCTCCCAATATAATATTTCTCAATATTGGTCAAGAAGTAACTAAGACGAATGCACTCCATACTTTTATTTCGGAATTACCCGATTAGAAGTCTACGGTACTCAAACTTTTAGTGAGTCTAATACACCATCTGTCGAACAATTGATAAGAGCTTGAAATACTAGTAAAAATAATAAGATTAGGTATATTTATATTTCCCGAATTCAATTTTTTAGCTTTGAGTGTAATCTTGTCACATTTATCTCAAGAAACATTTAATACTGTTTCACTTTAAAAATTAAGGTTTATTCGGGTAATTAC
>LUGF01053285.1:21333-40095 GCA_001625245.1 Calycopis cecrops
TAGCCGAATACACCTTACACCTTTTTATATAAGTAGCGCGAGAACTTATTCTAGAATTCTCATTTTTCGATAACACTTGACTTTGATCGAAGTATTGGTTGTATAAGATATATTTTATGACATTGAGACTGCCTTGCATCCACTTGAATACTTATTTGGTAGATTATATGTCATATTTGGTTGCATTGGTAAAAACCTGTGAACAAGATGGCCGCGAGCTCCCGCGTAGTGATAAACCGAGAATCCCACGCACTCGCAACGACGACAGTGCGTAAATAGATTTTCCCCGAGAAAACAAAAATGTTTTTATTTATTAAATTTATCAACATCATAACGATTTAAACCAGGCAAAATAATGTTTTCTTTTACTAACTGAATCGTTAAACGAATTCAGCTGATCTTCCTTTCTCCCAACAGTCTTTGAAAAGTCTTTGAAAATGCACTTTATATCTTTATGAGTGGACTCTACTTCACCGTGTTGGTCCATTGGTCACTATTCAAGGACAAAATTATTGTCACTTTAATGAGCTTATTCTTGGAATATCATCTGTTAAACTTCTACATATTTTGCGTCATAGAGACTGCTACGTACTGCTATTAATTTCCTTCTTTTATAAAATACTACAAACTAATTATAATTATCATTGATAACTAGTTAGGTCCTTTGTTTGCCAAGCATTGTGCGAAAGAGACAACATTCCAACGAGAGATCAGTAAGCCGAAATCCTTGGATTACTCATCGTTGATTAACCGTTTAGGTCACCGACGCCATAGTTGTCGTCAGTTTGACATCTAAAAACCCGCCAAATAGAAAAGGCGAAGTGGATCTTGACAGGCTGAACGCTTCAAGCCAGTACCTTGTTAGATAAATTAAAAAAAGTGAGCGCGGGAGTGAACCCGCCATTTTGCAATTGTCACATGGAATGAAGATGAGAAATTAACAAGATCTATTTATTTCTTTAATTAATAAGTACATGAGTAAATAAAAACAGATCCGAAAACTTTGACAGTGCGATATTTTATCTCACTTGGAGTAATTATAGTAATTCCTCTATATCTCGTTTTGACAACATTTTACATTATTGTAGGATGTATTTGACAAATAGTTTTTATTGCACTTCTTAGTGTTGTTAGAACAATAGGTAAACGGTGTTTTGTAATTTAATTGTTATAATTGCGGCTCAAGAAACCATTACGTTACTCTTTCATAACAATACAGTGTGTAAAGGTGCGCGTGAAGTTTGTAATATTGTATTACTACGCGGTTTTAGACAAGCATATTCTTTAACCAGTGTTTCACTCCCTTTGGCATAAATCTTTAGAAAAGATAGGAAATATAGTATTTATTACAACGAGCTTGGTTTTTTATATAGCATAGAGACAAACGAGAAGCCAAATAATCTTATCTTATCGTAGTCTCTTAATGTTATGCACACCTTCATTTCCTCCTCTATAATGAGCCAACGGAAACTCACACAACGAACCGGCCGTGCCGACCCAATTAGGTAACACTGCAGCATGGTACAGCACTAGTACCGACAGGAATAGCTCACAAGTTAGTGCACGATAAACCAATTTGTTCTCAATTACAACTTAACGACTTGGGCAGTACTCACAGGAATAGCTCACAAGTTCGATTTGTTCTCAATTACTTAACGACTTGTGACGTTGTCAAATTAACTATTATGTGTCAATAAAAATTAATCGCCGAAGCGAGCCGAGCCGGATGTATCCGACTAAAGTATAAATATTTTAACAAACTGTATAATATTATGGACATTCCAATAACATATTCGTCATATTTTATCTTTAAACAATTTTGATACATATATTAATATGTAACTGATATTATAACTACGTTTGAGTATATATTACTTATAACCAACGCCCATAGACATCCGCATAAAGGTTTAAACAAACACGTTGCCATCCTTCCTCCTACTTTATAGGCCACCGGCTACTCACCGTACGAAACAGCTGCCACTTTACGCTCCTATCCTCCCATCCTCTTCGTGCCGGCTCATTTAGATAGCATGGCACTATCTCGTACTACGTTATTAGTCTATTATTGTTAGCATTGTCTCGGTATCAGAATTCTGTCCACCGATAGCGGAAGCTGCCATTGTTCTCGGATAGCGTCGTACAGGTGTTCGCGGTATTGCAAAAAGTGTTACAAAACTCGTCAAAACACTCGTGTTTAGATCGTGACTAGCTTATGTCCGTGGATCGAGCACCGCAGAATAATGCCATGTATTGTCTTGAAGTTATTTAAGAGCTATTCAGATCAGTTGACATATTATATAAAACTCAAAGGTGACAGACTGACATAGTGATCTATCAACGCACAGCCCAAAAAGAACGATATAAGGAGAGAGATAGGTATCCGCTAAGATTTTTTAAAAATTCAACCCCTTAGGGGGTGAAATAGTGTGTTGAAGTTTAGGAGATTTCTTAGAAATTAAACGCGGGTCAAACCGCGGGGCACAGCTAGTCTAAACTAAATTGAATATTAATGTGAAAATGGCCAAAAGATTATAAATCTATATAAATGTCAAAATGGTTATACAGACACGCACATACCCAGTAGCGGCTGGCTAAAATTGAAAAACGAACAACAGTAGCCAGGAATTACGATAAAATTAGTAAAGATTTACATAAAAATAACAGAAAGTGTAAAAAAGTCAACTTCTTCATAAGAATTGATTCTCTCTTGGGAGTTTGGTACTAAGTTCGGTTAATAAAAAATCTGATTTATAAAATCTAACATTCACATTACATAAACGCAATTAGTGAAAATGGTGAGACCGTATTTACAATATGCTATTAAGAAAGAATTCTGGGAAAATAATTTTAAAAATATTATATTAAATATAATATTTTAATTATTAAGTAAATTAAATATTTAACTTTGGCTTATACCTATTTAGATATATTTAAAAGTAACAATGTAATGGAATTTATATTTTTTTTATCAAGAAGGTTTCGGTGTCAACGAACACATTTGCCATGAACTGTTACAGATAATAAAAGTATTAATGGAATTACAATGCGAGAGTTTTATCATTTGTATTACTTATACTTGTACCTACTCGAAAACTTCAATTCTTCGTGAATTGCATAGCATTTTGCGAAAATAACAATAATTGTTGTAATATTGTTATAAGTTATACATATTATTTAAGTCACGTTGGTATGCTTTTATTATTTTATGTAATAAATATGTTAATTTGGTTTGTGTGCGTTTAAAAAGCATTTATCTTAATATTATGCTGCTTAGAAGCTCAAATATATTTTAACATCCTAATAGACCAAGTCAATATTGTGCATGATTTAAATATGTACTATATTATCATAGACAAGTAATAATCATAGATATTGTTATGCCAGAGCGGTGGGATTTGTTATCTGTGGAAAGTGTTACTAGATATGTAGGTACTCCTTTTGTAGTGGCTTTCTCAGTACAGTGATTCCCAACCAGACCGTGACAACATAGAACGCTTTCTTTTATACACATTTATTGGATTTTAGTTATAATATTTATATTGTTAAACTATTTGTATAATTTCTTCCCGAGCCGAAGAACTCTTACACTGAAGGCATTTATGAAGGAAGACATTTAAGAATGTTAAAAGTATGAAAGTTGTTGTTAAACCAAGGAAATAATTACGATTAGTTTTGTAAAAAAAAAACCAAATATTTTAATGAAAAATAATCTTTATTTTTTAAATTTTATTTATAGTTTAAAAAGATCCAAAAACAATGTATTTAATCGATGTTAAAAGTTAAAACAATTTATAAGTCCGTTAGCTAATAGAAATGCGAAAATAACAATCGTTAAAACATTTAAAGCCAAACATATTAGCTAACTTTCTATTCACTTTTCCTTTTTTGGGGTTCCCCGCGTGTTGTTTATATTATAAAAAAACAATGACATCAAAACTAGTCTTCGAATAAGGAGTATAGTTTCTATGTATGGCCTTGTTTCATAAACTATTTTAAGAGAAACGTAGTTTTTGCCACATTTAATTGATTAAATTTGTTTCTTAAACGAATGTCATCAAGTTTTAGGAGAATCGAAGTTTTTGCCACTAAGAATCGATTACCAGCCACTCGATACGTGAAAAGCATGCCAGTTTAATTTTTCTTCTCCATTTAAAATTGCAAATGAAATATGAAATTCTAATGGGTTCCATCAATATGAATACAGGAGTATGGATTAACCTTGTCCTAGAAATTGTGAATATCTTCGTCGTGACCCAATTTCATTTAAATATATTTATATCCGATGGCTATCATTGATTTTAGATTAGAAGGGTGTAAATTTATCCCAACAGAGCACAGCTTCAAGGTGATACAGACGAAAAAGCGTTGTCCTACTCGTAATTGAAAACACGGAGGAGATGGAAGGGGGGGAACCCATTTGTATAATCTCTTTGCGGATGTCTATGGGCAGCGGTAGTGAAAATGGCTTCGACTGTTTGTTTGACTCTTTATTTTATAAAAAACATATTTTTTTTCTTTTTCTATTATGCGATTTGCCAAACTATCAGATATTTAATACGCGTAAGTACTTAATCATAATGTTATTAAGCATAAAGCAAAAAAGCGAACATTATTGGAGAACTTTTGGTTTTTTGCACGTCTTTTAGAATGTAAACAACTTTGGAATCGTTAAGTATTGGTTAGTTTAATCCAATGCAACGGAATATTTTGTGGTTTATAAATACTATGGTATTATCAAAATAACATAATTTGTATCATAATTCAGCCATGTTATTACATTTTAATATCAATTGTCTGTATATAATAATTGTTCTGTTTGGTGATTTCTACGAATGTTGGTGTTATTTAATCTACGGTTTTGCGGATGTATGTGGGCGTGGGTGATTACTGAACATCAGGTCCAACTGCTCGTTTTCCTCCTATGCTATAAAAAAGATCCGGGTCCAAGACCAAAACCAAACCGCGGTATTATATGAGCCTGCCACCAAGACCTGCATGAGCCAAATGACCACCAAGTAGCACATCATGGATCCTAATACCTAATAAGTCCCACGGCATGAGAGTCAAATACCTATTAAGCATCACGGCATGAGACTAAGTCCTGCGGCATAAGATACAGATAGGACCCAACTCCTGTGGCAGCAGAATACCATTCAAATTTGGAGGGAAGAGGATGGAGGGCAATGTACATGTGCAGCCTCTGTGCGGATGTCTACGGGTGTCGGTAGTCATGAAAATGGCTCCGACTGCTCGTTTGTCTCCTTACATTATAACACTTAGAAATGAACATAGCTCGCAGATACGTGTATATACTGTCTAATACTTCAGAAAATTTTTAATTTTCAATGTCGCACTTACCGCCTTAAGGAAGATTTCTTTCATTTGCGACCTTTTCATCAAAGTGTTTAAGTGCAAAATCATTGCAATGAAAACTATTTGTTTACAAACTGTTTCTGCTTAATGGTCTCGCGTTGTTAGAATGTTTCATTTGGATGTTAATTGGAGTCACTTACGACAATTTTAACGAACATACCTAGGTATTACAATTACGAACATATACGATATTTCCGCGGGGTCGAAACTTAGCGGGTGAAACTGCGAAGCGCAGCTAGGTATAATAAAAAGTGTGTGCTTTAGACCACACAACTGAAGTAAAACTTTATTGATTTCTCATTACCGTAGTTACAATAACATAACATAATAATAATAATATTTATTTTTTAAATACAAAAAAGATTCACTTAAATCGAAATTGAATTTAAATGACCCATTGGCCTCGCCCGATGTGTGATTTTCGTAACGCTCTCAGCTTACTCCCCATGTCAATCGCGAGTATAGAAGTTTTACTTCAATATGAAAGTATACATATATTACCACCACAATGGTTTGTAAATGTATACAACAATTAGTGATATATTAAGTAATGCTTGTAACACATCTTGACGTATAAACATACAGACAAGTGATGGCGCCCGACAATGAAATATGAATGTTCTACTTTTTATGTTGTAATGTATGTTACCATTGTTGTACCAGTATATTAGTTTTAAACGAAAATACACGTATTTATTACATTCTATTTGATTGTTATTAGGGATTGGTTGACTGGCGTCACTGCATACTTACAGTG
Organism: Calycopis cecrops; assembly: GCA_001625245.1. Taxonomy (NCBI): domain Eukaryota; kingdom Metazoa; phylum Arthropoda; class Insecta; order Lepidoptera; family Lycaenidae; genus Calycopis; species Calycopis cecrops. The sequence goes on from LUGF01053285.1 coordinate 27,467, forward strand.
AACATTAGTGCATTTAGAATTGTTTGAATTTTGAGTCATTTTCAAAATGAAGCACATGTGGCGATTGGTGCGGTGTGTAAGTAGCCGGTGGCCCATGGAGGGGTTAGGAGGGGGGCAACGCATCTGCGGATATACAGATGTCTATGGGTGTCTGTAGTCATGACATTAGCTGCGACTGCGTTTGCCCTATTATACTATAAAAATATGTCCTTTTCGTCAGGTATCTATCAAAATAGATGTGATGGCAGGTGATATTCTTACTATATCAATTGTTAAATGACGTTTGTTTTATTTTATTTTGCGTCCGCATTTAGCTCACCGAGTGAAACAGACAAGGAAATTATTTATTTACCGCCTATTTTCCTCCATTCAAACGATAACAAATAGTTTATTTCTATCGGTTTCGAAACCTAATAACAAGTATGTCATCGAAATAGGTTTCGAGATCGAGTAGTAAAATCGATTACAGTTGGCAATAAATTTGGGAATCGAATCATAATATAATCTGTAGAACATTGACCAACCGTTCTGTTATTGAATCGGCATAGCGAACCAACTTTTAACTGATAACCGGTTTGAATCAGATTCGCGCCTAAAATCCGTCATTGAGAACAAACTTACAAGAGTTTTTACAAACATGGTTGCCAAATTAATTATGTATAAAACAAAATAGAAACGTCACCATGTAGCCACAAATTTTTTTAAAGACAGCATAACATTTTGGAAAATTTTACGACTTGTAATCATTATTCAAGAATTTAATCATCGAAAACTGCGTTAAAATCGGTCAACCTGGCAAGTTTTGCAGATGCCTATGGGCGGCGGTAGTCATCAACTGCTCGTTTGCCCCTTATCCTATTAAAAAAGAAAAAAGCATAGAACAGGTTGACCGATTGTTGACTGAAGGGAACACCCAATGTCCACAATGTTTTACTTCAAACTCTCCATTCAACTTGTAAAAAAAATAACCATACACAACTCTACCTTTGCAAGTCAATGATCTAAAAATTCTGGCCATTTATTTTTTATTTTGCAATTACCAATACTTTAATAATTAAAGATGTCAATCAAATTAATAGTCAAAACGAAAAGCCAAGAAAGACGTTTTGAATGTAATAGAAAACCACGTCAAACGTCAAAAAAAGAGGCGGGACCAATAACCGATATTCGGATTTTACTAGAATCGATCATTATCTATCATCGGTATAAAAATAAATTAGAGACAAAAACTCGCAAAACTATTGGGTTGCCGCCAGGTCGGCTTTGATCAGTGATAAAAATAAATGCTTTTGCACATATTTTTTCTCGACAAAAACTAAAGTGATTATCTAAAAGCATGGTAGATTGTGTAATATATTAGCAATTTTTAGATTTAGAGAGTTACATTCAGCGTGAGAGCTAAAATTTATAGACGACCTTTAAGTTTCTTATTGGATTGGTTCTTCGTCAAGTTTAGAAAGTAAATAAGGGCAATAACTGGAAATAAAGCAGTATATTATATAAAAACAATTGCTCTGCCGTGACATATTTTCGTTTCAGTAAGGCCACTTCAAAACACATCGAAAACGAAAATTCTGTATATGAATTGCACAAGTAATAAATTAGTTCTCAACAAACGTTCCAAATTTGAAAATATTCATAAGTTTAAAAGTTCTCGGAATGACGCGGGCATTTCGAATTTGGAATTCGTAAATAGAAATTTCTTTTATTAAGGACAACCGTTCGGAAATTTTCCATTTGGTTCAATCACCGTATGGGTACGTTTTTAATGACCACTTAATATGCGTTCAGCGTCACATTATTAAACGGGTACAATAGGTTGTAGTGAAACGCACTCGTGTCTATATTAATGTTAAGTAATACCTACATACAACTGTATTGGTTTTTTCCAAAGTACTTAATTTAGTAAGATCTTGTTTCTAATATAGAATTAAAAAGAATCTAAAAAGAACATAAATGACACCCAATTAAAAGTAAATAAGTAGTTTTTTTTTTATAAGTAATTTATTAATTTTTTTTTTGAACTTTTAAGGGTCTTCAATGTGATATCCTGGTGTAAATTGATAGTGTGATCCTAATTTTTGAAATTTGGTCTTGAAACTAAGAGACAAGAACGACAAAAATATCACAAACAGGTGATATATCAGTTAATTACGAATCATATCTGACTATGTGTTAATAAAAACACGCTAGCAGGAATCATTGCATGTCAGGGCAATCTTAATCATTTAGATTTCTAAACTCATTAAATATAAAAAAGTGTGTGCTTTAGATCACACAACTGAAGTAAAACTTAATTATTGATTTATTACACAAATTCATTGCTTAGCGTAGTTACAATGACATAACATGTAATATCATATTTATTTTTAAATACAAAAAGTTGCACTTAAATCGAGTTTGAATTTTGAATCGATCGAATGACAACTTCCATTGTATGATTTTTATAACGTTCTCGCTAGCAGCTTACTCCCCAAGTAAAGTAGTTTTACTTCAAAAATACTGTTATTGAAAACTCTTAAAAAATACACTAAAACATTTTTTATGGTCATTTTATTGAATTGTTCTTTTTTATTGTTAAAATATTTGGTTTCGTACACTATAAAGAATATTTTTTCATTCATTCTTTCATTCAATGACGATTTTCCCTCCCATATTTAATGGGAGAGCATATTTTTAATTTTCATTGACACTTTGAAAGGAGTTCTGCTTATTTCTCAGTGTCAATGAAGTTTTAGACGATCTCGGAGTCGGTGACCGCAACGTGGCAGTGTTCAGTATTCCATCTCAATTCGTCTTTTGAAGCGTTTCGTAAGGTCACAGGCTCAAGATGTCTCCGGATTTCGGCGCCATTTGCATGTGAATGGCGGCGGAAACGGGTTGCTCGATCTTGACTTATTATCGACACATCTCAGTCAACCAAAAAAGACTTATACCTACATCTTGACTTATAATCGACACATCGCAGTAAACCAAAGCAGACTCATACTTTTTATTTTTAAAAAGCGGCCTGCTGCCGTCATAGAGGATTTGGCCCCTGATGTTTATTTGTATGCATGTAAGTGTCAAAAGATCAACAGCAACAACCGTCACCGTCACCGACACCCATTAACATCCGCAAATGTTTAAGCAGATGGGTTGCTTGCGATATACGTTTCGCTTATTCGAAATTAAAGTGTGCAGTCTATGTCATGCTTCTTTGCAGCGGAATCGGGCTGGCACGGGCGGGCGATACCTTTTGTTGACATGACACCGCCGCAAAGTAACGGCTATGCTGTAGATCTTATTAAGATATATACCTGGTGATGAATTATCGAATCGGTATCGGTTGTGTTAAATTGTATTTAAGTTTAATAAAAGTGGAAACTGTATAAAAAAGTATATTATTTAATAAGATTATATCATGAATTTCCATCAAGAAGTGACAATACATTCCATCAACTATATGCTGTAGATGCGTGTAATTTGTGCCATAAGGGCCTCGGTATGTTCAAAAGCCTCCTAGTGTCCGTTTGCCTCCTTATAATATAAAAAGAAAAAAAAAGAAAAAACCGCGATCTCGAATGTTACGTTTGGCCAAGGTTCACATCTAGCCAGACTTGCTGTCAATATCTTTATCTTTCTTTCCGTAGACAGCAATTTTTGCCAATGATCATAAATATAAGAGAGTTTTTCTGTCTACGTTTCTTTCCTTGTATTCTATTTCATGTGACATTTGAATTTGTACATTTTGAAAGGTGCCATGGTCTGCATCACAAACTATAGACTCGAATTAATAAACGTGGTAAGACACGTGCAAATATTTTAAGATTTTTCCATCTGACCACATTCGTTTCAGCTTTGGGAGTGTTGCCAACGTTTAATTTGCGAATATTTTGGAATATGAGATTCGTAAAAAACATTTTTTATTGTTTTAAATAAATTATTTACATTTACTTATTGTCCGTCTAATATATTTCGTTAGGTGCCTCAAAAGAAATGACGGGAACCCTATAGGGCCACTTTCTAGTCTAAACAAGCTAAAAAATCCCGCCGATGTTATAAAAATGCAACATTGAGCCGATACGACCGGGAAAGTACAACTCACAACTCGCACACTGCCGTAAAGTGACATCGGCAATGACAACGCATCTGCACATCATGCAGATGTCGGACTTTGGCAGCCATCACAATTCAGAAGGCTCCATCTGCTCGTTTATCCTCTTATATAAAAAACCTCTCGCTAGAACAACAATACGTTCGCACAAAACTATTTTTTCTCCGCACGTGGACTTCAAACATTGGACACAACAGAAACGTCGTATCATGGTGACTACGCGATCATTGATTGAACTAATCATCATGATTGAACTAATCATCACACCGGCTTGGACATCATGACGGCATTGTCCTTTGTAATGTCATTTTAATTTCGTCTAAGAAACTCCAATCACGCAATCATACATGCAAAAATGTATAATTATGACATAAATTAATGATAACTGGTAAATTATGTATGTATGTTTTTGAGTATGTATGTTATGTATAATATTATATTTTTCATTTTGGCAGTGTTAAATTTTGTTTTTTTTTTTTTTTATTTATGATATAGGAGGGCAAACGAGCAGCCGGAGCCATTTTCATGACTACCGACGCCCACAAACATCCGCATAGAGGCTATACAGATGCGCTGCCCTCCTTTCTCCTCCCACCTCCATGGGCCACCGGCTACTTACACACCGCACGAAACGCGACAGCACAGCTGTCACTTTACGCCAGTCCCGTGTAAGCGAGAGGTACCTCCCCGGTCGTGCCGGCCCAATTCGACTGCATGCAAGCATGCAGTGTGGCACTACCTCTTACCAATTGTTGTATTATTAACTAAGCTGGAGGCCTCCCGGTGGACTGACGAGCTGGTGAAGGTCGCGTGGAGCACTTGGATGCAAGCAGCCTGTTATCGTGACCTGAGGAGACGTCCAGCAGTGGATGTCATCTGGCTGTTAATGATGATGATGATGATGATAATGATGATGATTAATTAATAAAGTATTATGGCAAATGAATCAATGTTACTTTTCCTCGACCTAGGGTTACCAACCGTACTATAAATATATAGTATTGTTCTATCTGTATACTTTAATACTGTTGAAGAATTATATAGTACGCAAAAATACTGTATTTTCAAGACTGAAATATTTGTATTGCAAACGAAAAATAGTGTTTGATGCTCATGCTTCAATGAGCTTTTTTTTTCGTTGAACCTAGCCCGCCTACCCTTGACCCTATGAGTATTATATTTGATTGCAGTATACTATATATTTTAATGCATGTTTTATAAAATACTACATTTCGCCGAAAAAATGTAGGCAACCCTACCTCGTCCAGTAGGTCGAAAGAAGGACAAAATTACTAATAAAGTTACACAAAGAACGCTGTTGTACTGACATAATAAATAATTAATCATTAAAAATTTCAACAACATACACAGTTATAATTAGTAACTTCGAATTTATTAATGAATGAAATGGAATTTTCTACGAAGTTCTTGATGTGAATTAACAACAATTTATATAAATTTATACCTTCAAGATAAAATAAAACCAGCCAAGTAGAATATCTATTTAAAATGAGCAAATTTCTATAATGAGAACACAGAACATACAATATATTACTGCTATTATACACTGACATTTCCGTTACACATTTACAAGGAAAAAAAATCAAACGAAACCCGCCATTTTGTTTTATTTCGCGCCGAAATGTAACCTTTGCCCGTAACAATTATTGAAAAAAATGTCTGTAGATCTTATCGATAGTTCCAAGTTTAAAGGCCAAAGTATGAGTGCTAAAATTAAATTTTCGGAGGCACAATAGGTAAGTCACGGCCAAGGTTAATCTCTAATCTCAGAACTGGCATTACGATTTGAGACTTAAATCTATACTAGTAACAAACATTACATCATATTAATAAATACCTAATTGTGTAACTTAAAAGTAATTTTTAGCAATTTCAAATTAAAATAATTTAAAAATGCTTATTTTATTTTGTATTTTTTTTAATTATACTTAGTATCTGGGCCAAGTTTCCTCAAAATCCGTTCAGTAGTTTTTGCATGAAAGATTAATATTCAAACTTTCACAATTAAAACATTTGTTGTTATCTTTATTCTTTATACATTAGATATTCAAAAATTTATTCAAAAATCAGGATTTGATGAAAATCATTAGAAGAAGAATTATTATAAAGCCGAAACAAACTCAGAGGGACTCATAAACAAATACATACAATATTAATCAAAACCAGGCGAAACAAACTCGTTTTCAAAGCGGATCTCATGTAAACCAATATTAAACTGTTTATTGAATACCTAAAACCTTAGTAAAGTCAGAGAGGCCATGAATCGAAAGGAAATTGGTACAGATTTTATTGGCCATTAAAATATTTGCACTTGTATCATTGTATACGCATAGCCTTCAAAGTTTACGCGAATTGCTTTAAATATTTTGCAGGTTACAATAATTTCTATCGTGCTAAACGACAAAGTAGACTCATTACCAAAATATTACTACTATTTTACATTAATAATTACGGAATACAAAATTCTTCTTTTTTTGTTAAAACATCCCCGAAGATTAAAATATCGATCCCGTGGAAAATAGACAATCATCCCATGGCATCCCATAGGAACGTTTTTTCGGGATAATAACTATCCTGTGTTAATCCAAGTTACCCTCTGTGTGTGCCAAATTTCATGAAAATCTGTTCAGCAGTTTTTGCGTGAAGGAGACAAACAAACATACATACTTACAAACTTTCGCATTTATAATATTAGTAGTATAAAAAATTTACGAGACATAAATTCCTTAAATCGAGTATACTGTTATCAATAAAAAAGACCCATGCATTAATTTATCGACATTTAAATATCTAGTCGCGCCGGTTCGTGTCACACGACGGAATCATGATAGACAAATGTGGACGACCGATTTGTGCAATCTCGATTTACGTCGAAAATCGAGTACAAGGAGCCATTGCTCGAGTGTGAAGTATCGGTTGAAGATCGATCGATAAAATGGTTATCGATTAATGTTGTTGATATGTTAAGTGTACTTGTGTACTCAGTTTTAAGTTTACACGAATAGTACTCATTACAATGAAAAAACTTTAAGGATTTTATCGCGGTTTATTTATTTTTACAATCCCAAAGTTTCAGAAGCTGTAAATAAACCCCGATAATATCTGTTAAAGTGGTTTCATTGTAATGTTAAATCTACTTATTCTTGTACTAGCTTCCGCCGGCAGCTTCGCCCGCGTGATTTACGTCTTCAAAAGTGGAGTTATTATACATATAAACCTTCATCTTGAATCACTATCTATTAAAAAAAAACCCCATCAAATTTGTTGCGTAACAGGTGGCCGAAAGCATCTTTGTTTTGTACTATGCTTCTTGTTTTCACTGGATGTTTCCACTGCGATAATATTTGAAGTAAAAACTCTTCAGTGGCACGACAGGAAAAAATGTTATGAGTTTCGATTGGCAAACATGATGTACGTATGTTACGATTACATGGAAGTGGCGTTACGTAAACACGGGATCACTTTCCTGTGCGTAACTAACATTTTATATTTTCACTTCGGCAGTTCCTATCCAGCCTGTTTCATTCATGGAGAAATTAATGAAACCATGAAAAAAAAAAGAAAAAATAAGTGGTCCTCTTCAATACGTCGGACTCTATCAAAAATTTAACTTTTTAGTAAGTATAACGGTTTTTGGATACCAAAGCAGTGTTTACTAAAGTGATAACTATATGAAAGTTTCAGAACTATCTATAAATAAAATGCCCTTTGATGAAATGTACCTAATTCAATTCATTGTTCATGTATAATATGTACACAAAAATGTTGATATATAAGGCTTTGGAACGTCGTAACTAATGCCTCAAACCGGTTTTATTTACCAGGCAAGGCGAAGATGGTTTACACCCAAAATACGTCTATTGCTTTTTTTGCAAGCTAAGTATCCGGTAAGAGGCCCAACACTTATTACTCCAAGAATGATTTTCTAGAATGATGCGAGTTCATACAAAGTGCAACAGAACATAAAATTTTATAACACTCACGATGTGCCAGTAAAAGAACGTGTTACCTAATAGATAACAGTTTTTTGACACGAGCAATGTTAATAATGTTTTGTTTATTTATAGTTTGACTTAAATGTTGGTTACTTTTGATAGATCGACTTTTTATAGAACGACTTATCTAGTTTGTATTAAAAAAAATGAAACCCTAAAAACCCTGCCGTAAACATGCATCCCCAAATTATTATACTTTTTTTTATGATTTTGAACCACGTTTGAAATCAAAATATTTATATTACGTTTTTGGGCAATTCCAAGGTAAAAGTATTAGATCTAAATACCTATAACGTTACCAGAAAATATTAGGAATTGTGGAACCCGTAGCCGGTAGCACCAGTCTAGTATTTAATTTTTTAATTAGCACTTCGGCGTTATTTTTTTTAGTTTTCGTGTTGTTAGCTTAAATAACAACGAATACATTTTAAATATAGCCCAGCATGCGTTGGACCTTATTTCAATTAGTGGGTATATGAAGAATGCTCTTGACATAGATTTCCATCATCTCGATCGGCTCTGGCCTGTCTCAAGATAATAAACAATTTTAATGTCCATCAGTTACAGATATTTTTGGATCGATCGTTTTGCATATGGCATCATTATCTATTAATTATATTCTATAGGTTAATGTTCTATCATTACAAATCCATTTCAAGTTTTCGTTCTACCGTGGTTCCGGGTTTTTTTTTGTAGTGTAAGGGGCAAAAGAGCAGTCTGGTCACCGAGATGAAGGTAATTTCAGACACTTACAGACAGCCGCAACTAGGGGTTTTTCAGTTCCGTTGCCGGACTCCAGTTGATTAGGCTCTTTTTTGAAGATCCCTAAATCGTATCGAAAGTAATAAATTAAATTATAGCATCATTTTATAGTACAATGCGTCAAACAAACTAAACCTTCCGGTGACGCCCATAAATATCCGCATAATTGTTAAGCAGATCTGTTGCCCGTCACTTTGCGACGATCCTATATGAAAGTGGTACATTTTTTATCCAATTATGCTGCTGCACCACAGCACTCTTAGCGAGAATGTAAATATAAAATGTCACAACTCCAATCCGAGCGACATAAAACAAAGTAATTTATTTATAAAAAGCAGTTTATTCCACATCGGCACTCTAACGAGAGTGGAAGCGACTGCTCTAAATATATTACAGATAACAAATAAAGTTATTTATACAATATCGACTTTTTATGGTCAATGTTAAGTTGATATTTTCGTGTTAAATCGATCGTAAAAATCGATTATAGAGTCGATTAATGGCTATGTCCTTCCTTGTTGCTCACACGCAATAGGTATCCTTAAGCCTTTTGTTTGTGATTGGAAGTCTTAGATAACATCCACCGGCAACGGAACCATTCGGTGGCTTCCGTAACCCATTAATTTCCGCACATTTCTTGGTGATGCAGATGCGTCTTTTGGATCTATTCATTAAGACAGTATTTGAGGAGAAGAGTATTTTCTCTTGATCATAAACGTTTTATCAGATTTTAGAAATAAAATGGCTGTGCCATTTTTCGAGGAGCATTTTTATTGTTTTTACATATGTATTTTCATTAATATTTTTGTGTATTTGTTGCTGTGTAAATAATAGTGAAATTTCCTTTGTTCACATTCTTCATTTTACAACAATATTTTTCTGTGATCTATTGTTTTTTTTTTATTATGTTTTGTATGGGTGTTTGGCCACGCTGTACAGATAATGCTTTTGTTCACATACGTCGTGTAACGATTAGATATTGTATATCTGGTCAGTTCGTTTCAACACGACTGCACGTGCCCTTCTTAAAGTTATGACAGACTTTGTAATTGACATGTTAGCATTTGATTTGATATTTTGTGAAGTATTTGTGGAATTCACCGCTTTCCGCTTTAAAGTATAATGTTTTGTCGCTAATATATTAATACTATTTTATTATAATACTATTTTAAAAAATCATCTGCAGCAAGAAAGCATATGTTTGTAGTTATCTACAAATCCAGCGACTTAACTAACTACCTTAAAATCTTATACTCTGCAGCATTGTGGCAGTATATAATAGTATTATCTACATACATAACAGTTCAGCATCATTCCATTTTGTTGGAAAATATATCGCTATTGAAGTCGATACTTCGTTTAGTATTCATGGAAAACTGACATTCTCCTCAGATCTGTACCTAACATCTTTTTATAAATCGCCAATAACTCGTAGAGAACACCAAATGCTAACCGAGCTAAAATATTGCTTATTGTCTACAAAATCCGGGTTTTACGGACGGTACATTTGTTACGTAATCGGTAAAAATTAATACGAAAAATTGCAAATCACGGATTTTGATATTCTGCCAATTCTATATAAAAACCCAGAGACGTTTCATTCAATGAAAATCTTCCGCAAATCCAAGACTTCCGTATTTATAGTTGAAACCAAAATGGCAGGCGTGGCAGAAGTGGCAGCCATTTTCAATTAGTACGGATGCGACCAATAACCAGTCAGGAACAATCATTTAAAATTAGGGATACTTCCGTCTAGTTCTGAAATTGTCGGTTTGTGTATAGTTCAAAGACACCTACAGTATTAAATATATTTTATTTGACCTGCCAGAATTGATCAATATTTACTTATTTAGTTTTCAATACTAGATTCGGTGTTATATTGAATTTATTTTTATAATTGGATGTGAAAAATGTGAAAATATGTGAAGTACCTATCTATGATAGGTTCACATTTTTATAGACGAGATATATAGATATTTTATAGATAGAGCATAGTGTAATTATAACAGATACTGGCAGAATAGTTTGTTAGCGCTCAATTTCATGAGAAGGAAAAAAAGTAGCTTTATTAAAAACTATGATTATTGCTATTTTTTTTTTCAGAGGGACCTCTTACCTTAGATACTTTTTATTTAGTCTAAGCCTCTTACAAGTCGGTAGCGTGGTTTAACTCTACCATTTGACTGTTCGTCGGACTGATGAAGACTTTTCTGTCTTCTGGTTTGGGGAATTACTTTTGGTACAGTTTATCAACTTTTTTATAGTATAAGGAGGCAAACGAGCAATCGAAGCTATTTTCTCGACTACCGACGCCCATAGACATCCGCATAGTGATTATACAGATGCGCTAGCCTCCGCCCCTTTGCTATCAACTGCTGGAATATTCCATTGAATACGTCTGGAAACTGTATATTATTGTGTCAAAATGTTATAGCTGTGTCACATTTATTAGCCTCTGTGTCATAGGATTTAGTCGTAAATGTTATTGATACACGGCATAACAAATATTATGAAGTTTCTTCTGCTAGTTCAAAGAAGTCCAACTTCCTTTATATTTCTAAGAACGTTTTTTCTTTGCCGATTTAGTGACACGAACTTCAAACTAAATGAATTCAGTAAATACCGTTGATTAGTGACGTCACCACGGTTTAATGATGAGCGAGATAAATGCTCAAACGACATCCTCTTAATTGTTTAATCTCAATTTTACGATATTTTTATTGCAGGGTAATTTTCTTATAATATTTATTAGAATTTATTATTTTAAGAGTAAACTCGAACCAGTTACTCTGAGTTTATGTTAAGCTGTAATAAGAAAAGATTTTTTTGGTATCGAATAATCTCAAAAACGACAGTTTTTTTTTCACTACTAGAAAGATTATCAGGAACTAACATGGACTATATTTTATCACGCACAATTATTTTTGACGCACAACGGAGCGGGTACGGGTCGGCCGTACATTATATGTATCATGCAGCTGTAGACCAGAATTGTGGTGGCCAGAGGTGGTCCATGGAGGTGGGAGGAGAAAGGAGGGCAGCGCATCTGTATAGCCTCTATGCAGATGTCTGTGGGCGTCGGTAGTCATGAAAACCCCCTTTACCATAAAAATATAAATATACAGATCATTACACATCATTAGTTAAATGACAGATATGGGTTTTAGGAATATAGATAAGAGGTCGTGATCCCAATGGAGTATGTACGGGGACTTTGAACCACACTTAAGTACGGCCTTCCTGTTCCGTATATCGTGAGCGTTTTTTAAATATTTAATCACACTAAATATAAATAATAATAAAAAAAATAAGAGGTAGTGCCACGCAGCATGCGTGCATGCAGCCGAATTGGGCCGGTACGACCGAGAGGTACCTCTGGGTAAGTGGAGTCTATGAAGACTTGCGCAGGCGGAGGATTTTTGTCCGTGGACAAAAATGTAAGTAAAGTACTACGTAACAATATATAAATAAATAAATAAATAAGTAACTTTCGTAAGGCGTGCCCTAGTGCGTTTGGACGCTCAATGATAATAAAAGAATGGCAATGTAGGAGAACGTGTTAGGTTGCTAGGTCACATATCGGGGAAGTTGGAAGTAAGGAGGTTTGCGTGTATAGTAGGAGAGCAAACTCTCCCCAAATCCCCTGAAAAGAGAAGAGTGTAGCCGGTGGCTCATGGAGGTGGGAGGAGAAAGGGCAGCGCATCTGTATAGCCTCTATGCGGATGTCTATCGGCGTCGGTAGTCATGAAAATAGC
>LUGF01053285.1:65695-85014 GCA_001625245.1 Calycopis cecrops
CCATCGAGTGCTGTAAGCATTTTTCATGGTATAGGGTGGCAAACGAGCAGTAGGAGCCATTTTTATGACTACCGCCGCCCATAGACATCCGCATAGAGGCTATACAGATACGCTGCCTTCCTTTCTCCTCTCACTCCCATGGCCACCGGCTACTTACACACCGCACGAAACGCGACAGCACAGCAATCATGCAAGCATACAGTGCGGCACTATCTCTTTCTTATACTTACACTAATCCTCACCAAAAATTCCTAAAACAAACCTTATCATTGATACGACAATCTCCAAATATTTCCACTATCACTAAATACTAAATCTAAGCATCGAACTAAACCTCTTAATCCACAAATATTTACCGCGGTATACAAGTTGATCGCTCCACGTGAAATTTCCCGCGCCTCACGTGATTTAGTATGTTCTAGATTCTAGAATCTAGAAACTAGAACATTCTTGGACGAATAGACGCTGAGTGGATGTAAGTTTTGGCGGATGACGCGCGAGAAAGGCGGAAAAAATTTCGAGGACGACAAAAAAGTGTGTGCTTTAGACCACACAACTGAAGTAAAACTTAATTATTGATTTTCATTACCGTAGTTACCATGACATCGCATGTCATATGCTATTCATTTTTTAAATACAAAAGTTTCACTTAAATCGAATTTGAATTTTGAATTAGAATGATAACTTCCATTAGCCTCGCCGAGCACACATTTTTGTAACGCTCTCGCCTCTCGCCAGCTTGCTCCCCACGTCGCACGTATCGAAGTTTTACTTCGAAAAGGTGTACCTATGCATAATGCAATTTACGCAATGGAAGTTGAACTGCAGAAGAATGGTTAGCCTACTGGTATAGGTACTATATGATAGTTAAATATTTGAGAGAGGTAATGACATGCGGTGTTGCAGTAGAATTGGACTAGCGCTACCAGGTCCGCGATCTCTCCCTCATATTCATAGTCAGCTATCCCGTCGCGTTTAGTGCAGCTTGTGTGATTGTTACAGCGCGTTCACGACCACAGCGGTGCGAATTGTGGTGCGGTGAGCGGATCGTCTGTCTCTCTTTCACTCGATACTCGACGCGCGAGTGAGAGAGAGACCGACGCGGTGAGCGGTATGGGATAGTCTGTCTCTCTCGACTCGCGAGTGAGAGAGAGACAGACGATCCGCTCACCGCGCCACAGCGCTGTGGTCGTGAACGCGCTGTTAGTGATGAGGATGGACTAAGGGATGGCGACTTTCCTACACAACAAATATGCGTATATCTAAGGACGTCGGTAGTCAACAAAAATCCGGTCGTTTGCTCCGTAATAATAAGCCGTTATTTTTTTAATGGTGGTTTTTTTTATATGGTTTTTATGGCATGGGGGGCAAACGAACGTCTGCCCTCATTTCTTTTCCCACTTCCAAGGGTCCTGGGCTACTTTATTGCACACATCAATAGAAATAGCTTAAATTTAAAATACAATAATTTTAAATTCAGCTGTTAGATGCAGCGCTATTGAAGAATTGTAAACCGGTTGGCTAACTACCACCGCAATAACCTCTCGCTCACATAATGCCAGCCTCAAGTATGTCTATACAATCGCATTTTCTGTACTTGTAAGATCCATTGGGAGTAAAGAAAAGTAATCAGCATCTGCATACACTCTAGTTTGGATATTTATGGGCGTCGATAATCACAAATACTACATTCAGTCAAGCAGGAGAAAGATAAAAAGAAATGGTACAACGAACTAATAAATTTGAAAGGGTTCGCAAATGGTCCGTGGTATCCTCGTATCGCCCCAAAATTGATCACTTTTGGACGTTGACCTTAGAGGTCTGGAACAATGCTCTATCTGCCAACTAAAACTTCTCAAGATTCCGAGGAGATTCATTTTTGACGGGCATTTTGCAGCCAACACTTGAAACATACCTGAGATTCCTGTAATTGCAATTCTACCTACACTTTTCCAAATTCAGAGGTGGGATCGTTTTTGGATGCTATTTTGCCAACTAAAACTTTTAAAGGTTTAGGGATGGGATCAATGTCCTTTGAGTTCGTATTGACTCCAATATAAAAACAAATGGTTTTTATATTGGAACCAATACGGCCTCATAGGACTTACCTGTGATCCTTGTGATAGAAATTAAGGTATTCTCTGATAAGCAGCGTGTTGGTAGACATTATTGTATAAGTACATGCATGTAATATGACATTCTGAGCTACGGTCTCGCAATTCGACTGGCGATTCTAAGACGACGGTGATGGTTATTGACAGTAACTATGATTAATGCGGTGTGTAATTATCCTCATCATGGTGTAGGGCTCGGATGAGTAGGGTACCCAAGGTGTATCTTGGACTGCTCTTGCTGTAGGAGGCACTTCGACTTACGAGACAAGGGCCGATGATGGGCACTGAAAACCTTTCTCGCACTGTCTCCAAATTGGTGGGGTCGTTCTATGGAGTGCGACAATCTGCCCGTGGAGATAGCGTGGGACCCTCAGGAATATTCGGAGTGCCCTAATTAGTATGAAGTTTCAGGACACCCCACCAAAGGCGCGCTGACGGGCCTATGTGGGATTCGGCAATATCGCTTGGCGATCGTCCCACCCACTAGTGTACCCTCCCAGGAACCGGTGACGGAAAAGTGTCTCTTAACCAAAGCCACTTTCTTTGTCTCTCCATTTTATGCCATTCACGATGAGTCAATCTGTCTGTCACTTGCCTTACGTATAATGATTGGTGCTTTAAAATGATGGCCTCGGCAAAATGTTTCGAGCTTATCTATTGATAAATCAGCTGACGCACTTACACAATTAGTGGTCATTTCAATTTTTTACATTCGAGGCAAAGAAAAAATAAATAAAAACAGATTGCTCAGTCTTGGCCTACCGATGTTACTGATGGTAAAATTTGTCTCAAATTGAGAGGTGCTCTTTTTGATGCTGCTCACGATGCAAAAGAGCAGTAGACGTCTTTTGACTTTCAATGTTACTGATTTTTTGCAGCGAGGCAAATGCAGTTTGCGCCTTTAGGTGGCGGTCAATGTTACTAATAACAAAATCCGTCACAAGTGAAGAGGTGGTCGCAATTTCCATAATGCTTACAAGGCAAATGAGACTTATACGGACACCCATAGACATCCGCATAGAGGTTATAAAAACTCGTTGCCCTCCTCCCCATGGGCCTCACACCGCACTAAATGTGACTACTTACGAGGCATGAGCAGTTGGCGTAACCAATGTCGTTGCTAACACAATCACAAGTTAAGGTCGCCGAAGCGTGACAAGGGCCGGAGAGAGGAAAACGAAAGTGAACCTAATCTGCGACTGGCGCGTTAATTTTACAATTACTCGGAGTAATATTTAGAAATACTAGTGAGGCGCCAGCGTAACTTTTACGCCATTTCGGTCACCGCACACATATCATATATAATTCAATAAGAAACCTGCCACCTTTTTATATTCAATTTGAATGTCAAACAGTTTTTTTAACGTTTGATTAGTTGATAATTGTTTATCGATCGTAAATAATGTATTTTAATTTTATTTCGTTTTCTTTTCATTCCTTCGCTTTATTGTTCTTCACATCTACGGCTACAGTTTTTCAAAATAAAGAACGTAACCGATTTTATATGTTTAGCTATGGCATATAGTAGCTTCACTTGAAGAATCATGTCAAAATCTGTCACGTTGCCGTTCTTTTGTGTGAGCGAGAGGCACCTCTCCGAGCTACCCCAATACGGATGCAACACGCTCTTCCATCTCCTGTATGTCAGAGGTTACTTCACCTTTCACACTTCGATGAGCAAAAAACATCTCGTCCGTCCGTATATGGAGGGGCACTTACGTCAGTATGTTGGTAATGCGCTTCCTCCTGATGTCACACACAATTACGTGACGTCACACGCTTTCTTTATTAGGTTGGCAGCGCTTCCGCGTCGAAACCTTTGGCTTAGGACCTTCGGATCTTAAGGGCATCCTTTAAAGTATGTCAATCGTTTCATTTCTTTAGCAAAGGATTCTCAACTGTTTATTATTTTTTTACCGCCCATAGATATCCGCATATGTGTTGTACAGAGCGTCATCTTCCATCCTCCTCCCCCCTTTAATGGGCCACCGGATACTTACACACAGAGAAGTACCTCCTTTGCTTATCGCTTTTCATTTGTACCGGCTAAATTTGTCTATGGACGTCGGTAGTCATGGATATGGCAGCCTGTTTACCCCCTTATACTATCAAAAAAATTTTGAAAGTGACGGATCCAGGGAGGCGATGGCCTCTGTCTGCAGACTGATGTCCCAGAAGGAAGGCCCGCGTCGCAGACGACGGATGGGAGCACGGCAAAGGCACTACGGCCAATCTCATCTTCCCCGGGGTCAGGATGGGAACCCTATGCACGGTCCGGGCTTGGAGGGACTGTACTAGTCGGCTCAGCCCTCCTTATGAAGGAGTCCTGTCCCTTATGAAGGGCGGCCAGTCGCCGAGAGGCCTTGTTGCAGTCAGATCCAGGCACTTCAGTATAGGCGGCCGAATGGCAGTCGCGGGGTTTTAGGGGGTAACATTTCCCCGCGAAACAAAAAGAAGACCGTACCTTGTATTGTAGTATATAAAACATTCAGAGCCTTGACCCTTGACAGTGTCAAGTATGCAGACATGCATTGTTGAACTTTTTGCAAATCATCGACGTCATCATCACCTGGCCCGGCATCAGGCATACGATCGGGAAGGTCGCCTGATATTAAGTAGCTGCAGGATAGGTTTTCGTGATAGAAAATAAAAAATATTATTATGTACAGGCTACTTCTGTTCAAAAATAAATGTCAATTAATAAATTTTGTATTGTATATAATATAATAAGAATGTATTAGTGTATATTCTTAGATAAATGTAATTCATGAGGTCTCCTGAGTTTGTTCCGCGGTTCGTCTCAGGACAGGGCTATGGTTGAACCGGTGATAGATGTTATTTTTGACGTTCAAAAAGCAATTTTTATAATTCTTGTTTAAAAAAAATTTTTTTGATTTTGATTTTATGCTTTAGTTGCGTCTTGTTTGCGAGATTCAGGTGGCCCATAGGGCGGAAGGAGAAAAACAACCAGTCTGCAGACCATGAAAATGCCCGTGGGTGTCGATAGTTGTCAGTATTTCGACTATACTTGCTAACTATAAAAAATGCGTTCGTTCATTTGCTTCACCAATCTCATTCACAACGGTCTCCGCACTAATCACGACTGTATAGCTAAGTGTCAAGACCTTGAGAAGTAAAAGGCCCGGCTTGTCAACAAAAATGGTCAGCAATTAGTCAAGTACTGGTCATAATTGAGGCAAATCTTCGTGATTACGTCAAGCATAATCATCTTGTCACATAACTTCCTGTGGTTATGAGAATTATATAATCACAACAAAACTTAGGTATAACATAAAAAACTTAACATCGTATGCCACAAGTATCGCTCAAGTTGATCGCAACGTTGGAAAATGTAACGTGAAACGTGTAAACAGTAAGAGGTAGTGCCACACTGCATGCTTGCATGCAGTCGAATTGGGCCGGCACGACCGGGGAGGTACCTCTCGCTTACACAAGACCGGCGTGAAGTGACAGCTGTGCTGTCGCGTACCGTGCGGTGTGTAAGTAGCCGGTGGTCCATGGAGGTGGGAGGAGAAAGGGGGGCAGCGCATTTGTATAGTCGCTATGCAGATGTCTATGGGCGTCGGTAGTCATGAAAATGGCTACAACTGCTCGTTTGCCCTTTTTTTTATAAAAAAAAAATGAATGAAATTTCTAGCAAGTACATAAAAAAAACTAAAACATGTTCTTCAAAGTCGGTGTCTAGTTTTGGTGAATTCTTACACGAAACAATTTTCATATCGAAAAATAACTCCACGTACTATGTTTATTTTACTTCGCATGGCGTCATATTTTAATTTTAATTATTTAAATTCATGTAATTTAATTATAAAGAGGCAGTGCGACGCTGCAAGCATGCAGGCGAGTTGGGCCGGCACGACCGGGGAGGTACCTTTCGCTTACACGACACCGGCGTGAAGTGCGGTGTGTAAGTAGCCGGTGGCCATGAGGGGGGAAGAAGGAAGGAGGGCAACGCATGCGAATATGCCGATGTCTATGGGAATCGGTAGTAATGAAATTGGCTCCGACTGCTCGTTTGGCCACTTATACTATAAAACTCTATCTATCATGGTTGTATAGTATATATGAACTTTTTTTTCAATAATTTGACAAGAACTTTAGGATTGTGATCTGGGAATAGATAAACATTATTTACTTCTGCGTAGTTGGGTAAAATGTTTAAATATTTAAATTGTGGACAAATAATAAAATACCTATTGTGGTGGTTTTTTCTGACCCTGAATGTAAAGACGAGATAACAGATAAACTATTTGCCTCAACAGTCTCAAGTCTTAACACATACCGGCGGGCGGCGGATAATCTAAAAGTTTTTCCCTGTTCTATTCTCTATACTTAAAAGTACCGTCTTGTAGTTTAGTGCTAAGCTTGTTCAATAGTACGTGAGGTCTGGACTTCGAATCCCTATGGACTAGGGGAATAAATAGTGTTATAGTGTCTGCTCACACACTTGTGCACTACAATAATAATAAAATATGACTAGCTGTGCCCCGCGGTTTCACCCGCGTTTAATGTCTAAGAAATCCATAAAAACTTCAACACCCTATTTCACCCCTTTAGTGGTTGAATTTCTTAAAATCCTTTCTTAGCGGATGCCTACGTCGTAACATCTACCTGGATGCCAAGCTTCAGCTTAATCCGTCCAGTGGTTTGGGCTGTGCGTTGATAGATGGCTAGGTCACGATTGAGTTTTATAATTATATACATATATAGATTTTGATAATAATTTTTCTGTTTTTATTTTATTTTTTAAATTCTTCGCTCCTAAAAATAAAACTACTTTCATTTTATCGCAATCTATTTACTTATTATACAAGTCCCACCTTTCAGAAGCCCTACAGCTTTTCTTTTCTCCTGCTTATTTATTTGCACATCTAAACTTTCTTCCTCATACCATACATAATTTCCCTATCACCATTGCGCCAGAAAGACATGCTATTAATACGCTAAAGAAGTAACACAGGACAGGAGTGGATGTAACACCATTTGGCCATTTATTGATGATTCAAGATGTCCCGCCCGGGCTAAATGAGCGGCAAGTGCACATGTTGCACAAGATTAATCTTTGTCAGCATTTCGTTGCCAAAAATTATATTAAGCGCACAGCATTGCGAAATAATGTTAGCGAAAGATCTCGAATCCGCTTTCACTATCATGGTACACTCAGGCCTTTTTTGGCCATTTTTCTGGAAAATTAAAAAAAAACGGAAGTATTGAGTTTGTATTTTTTTTTTTGAAGTAAAACTTCTATACGGGCGCTTGACTTGGGGAGTAAGCTTTTTTTTTACGATATAGGAGGGCAAACGAGCAGCCGGAGCCATTTTCATGACTACCGACGCCCACAAACATCCGCATAGAGGCTATACAGATGCGCTGCCCTCCTTTCTCCTCCCACCTCCATGGGCCACCGGCTACTTACACACCGCACGAAACGCGACAGCACACAGCTGTCACTTTACGCCAGTCTCGTGTAAGCGAGAGGTACCTCCCGGTCGTGCCGGCCCAATTCGACTGCATGCAAGCATGCAGTGTGGCACTACCCCTTACCAAGCTAACGAGAGCGTTACAAAAATCACACATCGGGTAAGGCCAATGGAAGTTGTCATTCAAATTCGATTTACGTGAAACTTGTTTGTATTTAAAAAATAAATATCTGACATGTTATGTCATTGTAACTACGGTAATGATCTTGTGTATTAATAATCAATAATTAAGTTCTACTTCAGTTGTGTGGTCTTAAGCACACACTTTTTTTGTATCCGCTACTTTCAAAATATTCTCTGCGTTCCACGTACCTACCCTACACTCTACAGAAGAGTACACAATATATTATATTAGACCTCAATTAAGAGGCCTCGTCCTATGAAGATGGCTGTAAAAGCCTAGGCTACATTCTGCTGCATACACCTAGAGCAAAAATGTGCGTGTGAGTCATTCTTTTTTTATACTATAAGAGGCAAACGAACATTCGGAGAAATTTTGGTGATAATCAACGCCCATAAACATCCGCAAAGAGGTTATACAGATGTGTTGCCTACCTTCCACCACCCCTCCATGGGCATATCCCATTCCCATTCACACATACAAAAGAAATGCAAAACCCGTGAGTAGATGCGCCGTAGGTACGTTTGGTACCGAATTGTCTTTTGCAAATGATGTATTATGTCCGCTCCGCGGTTTCACCCGGGTAAGTTTCGATCCCGTCGGAATATCGGGATGAAAAATAGATGTTGGCCGATTCTCAGACCTGCCCGATACGCACACAAAATTTCATGAGAATCGGTCGAGCCGTATCGAAGTCTGGTAACTAACATTGTGACACGAGAATTTTATATTATATTCAGATTTTTTTTTATCCGGACGTATTTCCGATCGATTCGATTATAATATATATTGATAGACGACCAGGCTGGCGCAGTGGTACAGGGCTCGGATAAGCGGAGCATGTTGCGCCAAGGGTCGCGGGTTCGAATCTCGCCTTGGTCATGGATGTTTATTTACGTATTGTATGTATTTCTATAATAAAAATCTTAAATATATAAAATTTCTTAAATTTACAAACATATTAAGTATATTCCGTTGTCTATTACCGGTAACACAAGTCCTTATGGTACTTAGCAAGTAGTAAAGTCCACAAATTGATACGATCGATATAATGTCGATTATAAAATGACAAAGATTGTACAAAACTTCACACAATTTTACTACACGCAATCGCACCAATTGGTGATCCGTCATCCGTTTCCGAGAAAGAAATAAATAAAGATTGCTTGTTTAAACATAACATGTAGGTGTCTAATGATAAGGTAAACACCATGGATTTGTTGAGCAAACGCTAAAGTCACACAATAAAAATACTTATGCCAATTATTGTGGTGGTCTGGGAAAATCGTTAGGTAACTCAGTCGGCTCGTGACCACGACTCGTGTAACCCGACCGAAACGTCGAGCACAGGTATATGTTTCCGCTAGTACCTTTAATAAATATTTTATCGTGTTAAAACCCGTAAAGTAACTTCAAAATTATGTTTATCTTATCGTTTAGTTAATCCTATCCTACTAATATTATAAATGCGAAAGTTTGTATGTTTGTTTGTTTGTTACTCCTTCACGCAAAAACTTCTGCACCGATTTTCATGAAATTTGGCACACACATAGAAAGTAACTTGGATAAACATATAGGTTAGTTTTTATCCCAAAAAAATGTTCCTTTGGGATGCCATGATATGATTTTCCATTTTCCACAGGATCCATATTAAAAGTAGTACTTTTATAGCATAAGGTAAACGAGAAGTCGCAGCTGTTTTCACTACTGCCGACGCCCATAGACATCCGCATAGAGGCGGATGCGTTGCCCCTCTTCCTCCTCCTCACTACCGGCTACTAGTAAGAGGTAGTGCCACACTGCATGCTGGCATGCAGTCGAATTGGGTCGGCACGACCGGGGAGGCACCTCTCGCTTACACGAGACCGGCGTAAAGTGACAGCTGTGCTGTCGCGTTTCGTGCGGTGTGTAAGTAGCCGGTGGCCCATGGAGGTGGGAGGAGAAAGGACGGCAGCGCATCTGTATAGCCTCTATGCGGATGTTTGTGGGCGTCGGTAGTCATGAAAATGGCTCCGACTGCTCGTTTGCCCTCCTATACCATAAAATAAAATAAAAAAATACCGGCTACTGACACACAGCACGAAACGCGACAGCACAGCTGTAAGCGAGAGGTAGTATTTGCATTGGATTTGTTTAACTAGACTATCAACTAAGACGCAAATGTATCAACATGTGAAACTCTTCTTAATTTTGCAAATAACAAAAAAAAATAATAAAGGTGATTTCTAAATAATGATTGCATAAGCTTACACAAAAGTCCCTTTTCTTGATTTAGTTTGGCTTCTTTCCGTACTCATATCGATAGCACTTAAGTGTGTGCTCATGGGGATTGTACTTGAAATTGAGTTTAAAGTGTGCGTTACCGCTCATCTGATAAGGCTCTCTTATCAGCAAGCCGCCGGGAAGTCCCTACACCTAAACGTTTTCCTCGTCCGAGGTCAATTTAAAATATTCTTAAATTCGTAACAAATACGAAACCGGTTTGGAGTTATTGTGATGTAAACACAAAATCTCGCTATTCTGTCTTACCCAACTGCGTTGATGTTTTTCGAGGTTATGTATTTGTGTAAGATTGTATGTGATTCTTCCTTGCTACATCCGGAATGATTCGTTTTGATAACGTGAATGACTCATACGCTTAGGATTTTTTATTTCACATTAGGTTATTTATTTTTAGTATACTTGCTTTTTCTCATTTTTATTTTTTTTAAGTATACCATGTATTTTCTAGTCCCTCCAAAAATATGTGTAGGTACTTACAAAGTTTCATAATAATCGGTTGAAAGCGTAACAAACAAACTTGCATTTAAATCTATACACACATTTAATAAAACAGTAAATTCCTTGTGTCTGTACATTGAATATATTTACGAAAAACTAATTGGGGACGATTTTAAATTAGTATTAGAACATTTTAATGTTTTTTATTTTTTTTGTCTCCCTGATTGTCCGTTTGTCTGTTTGTCCAGGCTAATCTTCGAAACTACTGGACGGATTCGAATGAAACTTTTTGAGGTGTATAAATACTAAGTTTGGTCAACATCTAGAATACTTTATACTGCGGGAATATCGCTCATTCGTATGGGAAATTCAATTATACTTTACCCGACGGATCTGAATATTTGAAGGAAACTTTAATTATAATATAACTACTCTATGCGAACGAAGTCACGGCACCAGCTAGTTTATAATTTGGAAAAAATGCTAACGCCGCGGACGGACACGTTAACATTTCCCTATTATTGATAGCCTCAGGTTGTGCGTATGTTTATAGACGTCATCAACTGTTCGAATTTCCCAAATTCTGACCTAAAAAATAATAATTGGAAGCAAAAAGACAGATTTATAACATTATAGATGTTATCTGATTATGTGTCATCGGAAACGACTTAGCAATGTCGCGAAAAATAGTTATTTTTATTTACCGAGAACTTTATCTATGCCTACTATCTTTTTATATTATTCACACTGCTAAAGATAGCTCATCCAAGGTGAACTCCGAGCCTAGTACGGCTGAACCACTAGCAGCTGATTAATACCCAGTTATCCATATTCCATATTCATGATTAGATTGAATAAGAGTGAGAATGCCATTGTAGCATTGCAGTCTAGTTGGGCTGTCCTGTCACAACGTGGGCGTGAAATGGTGGTAAGGCTGGTGAAGCTTACAATGGGCTATTTTCCTGTATTAAAAATATGAGCTTATTGAATGTAATCTTTAATTAATATGATTTATGAAGTCATTATGTAGTGAAATAATTAGTAAATAATCAATATTTCATTTTAAAATCAATTTTTAAAAATACGTATTTTTATTCATGAGTCACGTGATACGAAACGACTTGAAATTGATTATGACGTCAGTATTGCGTGAGCTCTATGGTACCGTAATATGCGTAGTAACTAAGTTGTCAATTGTCATTTGTCAAAAAGTTGTAGGTCATAATTTTAATATTATGGTCACTGTTAAATGTTGATACTTAGTACAAATGTTTGTTATTACAAAGAGATTACAAAATAAACAAATGCTACATATGAAATAAGTCACATACATAAGTCATTCACTACTTGACATTTAGGATACAGAATATCTACGTCACAGGACGCCATTTTGCTTAAAGAAGCGTTTTCGTGGGTCTTTAAAATTTTGAATTTTGAATTTAAAATTTGAAAGTAAATACTTGTCAGAATAAAAAATAAAAAAATGTATAAGTTCCTTGATCACTGATAAACATTCTGGAGTGATTTTTGAAAACTTGGAAAATAGCCCATTTGTTGAGGCCGGTGAGATGAGAGGGAGAAGAAGGAAGGGGGCAACAGAAGCGTAACTACAGGGTGGCAAGTCGGCAAAATGCCACGGGCCTCCAGCAGGAAGGGGTCCCATGTCAGTGGAGAATCTCAACCCTCAACATATATTAGACGTTTCACCCTTATTAATAAACAGAGAATAACTATATCCCAGTAATAACCTAGTAATAAACTCAACTGACATCTGTCAAATTCCATATTAAAAAACACATAAAAAGTATGGAATTTGACAGATGTCAGTTTATTACTAGGTTATTACTTGGATAAATTTGTTCTGTTTATTAATAAGGGGGTTAGTTCTTCTTTATGTTGGCGGCCCATCCGATGAATTTGCCAAGGGCCATAGTGGTACAGTTATGCCACTGGGGACTACCCATCTGTGAGACCTTTGTGCAGATGTCTATGGGCGTCGGTGGTCACGAAAATGGCTCTGACTGCTTTGTTGTCCCCCATATTATAAAAGAATACCTTTTTTCTTTTAAATACGTATTTGGTTTGGAGGTAATCCTATTTTTTCGGGACACGGACAGCACACAAAATGTTGGAACTATCCCGGCGAATCCCGCTCAGTTGGCAAGCCAATTTGGACACCTAAGTTAAAGAGGTTTTTTTTTATGATACATGAGGGCAAACGAGCAGTCGGAGCCATTTTCACGACTACCGACGCCCACAAACATCCGCATAGAGGCTATACAGATGCGCTGCCCTCTTTTCTCCTCCCACCTCCAGGGCCACCGGCTCCTTGCACACCGCACGAAACGCGACAGCCCAGCTGTCACCTTACACTGGAGAATTACACTAAAGATTGAGATCAAAAGAAAACAAAACCAACAATATTTTCTAAATTCCACATAATACCAGAATAATGAATAATGCGATCTTCATTTATGACCAACAAACGATATAATAAAAACAATCATAACATAGTCATTCCACGTCGTAAAAACAATATAAAGAAATTAAACAATTTCTATGTAATTTTTATTATGACTCCATTTATATTGAAGTAATTCGTTTTGATTACAATATCTTGCTGTGAAAAATTGCTTGCTCATTCGCGCCGTCTGTGAGTTTTGGGGCTTTGACCGTGAACTGGGCTAAATTTATTTGAATGTAATTGCTCCATTGTAGAGTATTGGGGCTGACGAATATAGGTGTGCTACCCGCGCCCCGCGTTTTCACCCGTGTAAATTTCGATTCCGTGGAAAATAAAAGACATCCCATGCCATCCCATAGGATTTTCGGGATAAACACTATCCTATGTGTTAATCGACTTTACTCTCTATGTGTGTGCCAAATTTCATGAAAATCGGTTCAGCAGTTTTTGAGTGAAGGAGTAACAAACAAACACAAACTTTCACATTTATAATATTAGTAGGAAGTAGGATAGGTCTCGTTCTGACTCAACCCATGGTACCAAATAGAATGAGTAGGTACCAAAGTTAGGCGTTGAAAATTACATGTTTACAGAATTTTCATATAACCGATACTCTCTCACTTGGAAGCAAAGGCTAAATTAGCCTTCCAGAAGTTAGGTGTCCTGTAGACCTTCGCAGTATCATCGTCTCATTTGATTTGGGCACCACAGGCCCTTAGTACTCAGGCACTATGGTACCCAATGTATCACCACATTGGACCTCCTTGCGCTAACCTGTCCTCAGCGATGGATGGATGGAAGGTCACACAATCAGAAGCGACTCCAAAGTCAGCACTGGTGAATTAATAGATAATAGAGTACACAACATACATAACTTTTTATAATAGGCATAGCAGTCTTGGCTGCTGCTCCTAAGTTCCCATATTTTTTTTTTTAGATAGAATCTACGCTAGCAGAACTGAAAGCCTAGTGCAGCTTCGTCTGTATGAGAGGCGAGTGCCCTAAGGTAGCTCGAGCCTCTGTAATTTGTGGTCGATGGGGGTGCAGACCCCCCCTTCTTTCCCAGCTACTGGGAGAAGGCATACCGGACTGTTGCGATTAATAGGTTATACTATTATTATCTTGGCCGAGGACAGCGGGTGTCCTCCTCTCCCCACCTCTAACGGAGGGGATCCTTCCCATAAACTTTAAACCATGAATTTAAATGATCCATAGAAACAGGCAGGTGCCCCCTCCACTTCTTGCCCCCAGTCGGCTACAGGACTCTCACATATACCGGTCACATAACCCTATCTTATGTTACCAAGAACAATGAACAATAGGAAGGTCTCAAGTACAAATCGGCAAATATGCCCTCGGCTTATTTCGGTTTCGCATTGCCTCATGAAAGAGGTAGTGCCTTGCTGCATCGCAGCCGACTTGGTCTGGCACGAGCGAGGAGGTACCTCACAGCCATGACACCTCAAAGTAACAGCTTGTGACGATTTGTCTTTTGAGGTGAGCTTCTGTCATTAGAGGGAGGAAGGTAATAGTTATGCTCTTTGGGCTTCATTAGTCATCAAAAGGTTTTAGTAAGAGGTAGTGCCATGCATGCAGCCGGATTGGGCCGCTACGACCGGGGAGGTACCTCTGGCTTACACGATAACGGCGTAAACTGACAGCTGTGCTATTGCGTTTCGAGTGGTGTGAGTGTAGCCAGTGAAGTTTCCGGTGGTTCATGGAGGGAGGAGGAGAGCATCTGTATAACCTCTATGCGGATGTGCATGAGCGTCGGTATCCAAAATGGCTCCGATTGCTCGTTTGCCACCTCATACTGTAAAAAGTTTCCAGGCTGCTGGTTTGCCCTCTTCGTCATCTGTCTGCCGATCGTAAAGTTTTCCTCAAAAACTGATCTGTGATTGTATAATTATTCCGCTGTGACGTCACGAGGTCGCGCCTCTCGTTAGCACAGTCCAGATAAAGGTAACAGAGTAACGACCCACGTCACACACACACATCCTTAAGCATGCAAGTGTGTTTGGCTGGTCATAGGCTGGCATTTACTGCAATGTCTACATAGGTACCTCTCGCCGATACCGTCGTATAGTGCTGTTGTGTTTCGTACGGTTTGTCAGTAGCCGGTGGCCCAATGTAAGGATGGAGGGCAACGCAACTGTGTCGCATGCGGATGTCCACCGTCCACGTGCATCCGTGGTCATCAAAATACTTCAAGTGCTAGCTTGTCCCCTTATACAATGGAAAATCAGTTTTTATTTTCCATCCGAGTGCAGCTCTGAAAGGAAGGGTATAGAATATAAAACTAGATATGTATGTACTATCCTAACTCAAAAACTAAGTTTTTTTGTGATGTAGGAGGCCAAATGGTCGGTGCCATTTTCATGACTACCGACGCCCATAGACATCCGCATTGAGGCTATACAGATGCGCTGCCCTTTCCCCTGCCACCTCCATGGGCCACGTAGCTGAATCAAACGCAAACAAGTGCGAGTCGGACTCGCGCACGAAGGGTTCCGTACCATTATCTACAAAAAACGGGAGCTTATCTTTTGTATGGGAGCAAAAAAATCACTTTTATTGTATGGGGGCCCCCTTAAATATTCATATTATTTAATTTTTTAGTATTTGTTGTTATAGCGGCAACAGAAATACACCATCTGTGAAAATTTCAACTGTCTAACTATCATAGTTCATGAGATACAGCCTGGTTACAGACGGACGGACGGACGGACAAATCAGAGCCTTAGTAATAGAGTCCCGTTTTTACCCTTTGGGTACGGTAACGTAAAAAAATGCCATGCTGTATGACAGACGCATTGGACTGGCGCGAGTGGGGAGGTACTCACACACATGCCATGACAGCTGGGCTGTCGCGTTTCGTACGGCTCGTACGACGCCGGTGGGGACGAAATAACGGCCACGATGTGGTGATGTGATTGTAATTAGTGATAAAATGTCGCTGACTCGTCGAGACTGTTATCAGTACGATAAGGCGTTGTGTAGACCAGAGTGGTCATTCAGTTCAGCGATCCAGTTCGTGTTGTGTTTACCTGTCGCGTTATTGGTGACGGTGATAAGGGTCACACTAAAAGATCGGAGAAGTCGCCTTCTGCGGGCCAGAGCTGGGTTTTTACCCCACTTTTACACCCATCTCCGCTATCTGCCTGCCTTATTTGGCCTGACATTAAGGGCTTTTAGGATAGGTCCATTATTAATATGAGCGGCGGGTCACATTGAGGACTTGGTGGTGTGCTCGTTTGGAGTACTGGAGCCAGGGGTTAGGCTGGGAAACTGCCCAATTAGAGGCAGCCAGACAGTCTGGCCTCTTCACGAAGGTCAGCCTGTCGCTGGAAGGATCCTGTAGCTTGCAGATCCGGGACCCTCCAATTATAGCGGCTGAAGACACTCGCAGGGGTTTAGTCGGTAGGGGCAACCCCATTGCCGAGTCCGACACTGTACCCGGTTGAGCCCGGGCTCCTGGGTAGCTTACGTAAAGGTATTCCCCTGTGTTACCAAAAAACAGGTGAAGCGTTTGTGCTCTTCGGGGGTACCACTCCCAAGTGAATTGGTACATGGCATAGCAACAGAACGTATTTGTAATTCAATATAGCAGTAATAAAGATATAAAATGAAGTATATAAGACGTACTTTCATAGTCCACCGGATTTTTCCGACTTTTAATAGGGGTTCGCTTTCCTAATTGCTTTCTTCAACCTTCTTAACTTCTGCAACTGCTTTAGTTCATATGAGTCATAGTCTTCCACGTCTTCTTTCTTCTTCAACACAAATTGTTAAAAAAATTACCTCGATGGTACAGCATTTAGAGGGTGAAAAATGAATGGTTAGTACAAAATTACATTGACAAATAAGTTATGCCAATACTATGCTGTATGCTGAGTGATTCATATAATGTGAAACTATAATTAACTTTGGATTCAATTTCAAAGCATCAAATCCTCGTGGAACGTGACAAGAATTCACACACTAATGAATCACCAGGTTTTGTTTACGTAGCCGTGGCTGGCACTGGTGAGGCACGGCTCGCTTGTTACACAACATTCACAGATGGATGGGTGACCGCACGAGATATAAATACTTGACACCTCGTGGTAAGGGAATTAACCGCAGTTAGTGGTTTTATGAGTCCGTGGCATTCATCATCAGCCCAAACAGTTGAGGCAGAACCTTTTTGGCAAAAGGAGCCTTTACTTTAGGTCAGGGCTGGCGAGCCAATGGCACGCGTGTGATCGCTGGCACGTGGCACAATATTTTGGGCACGGTTCGTTGGTACATAATGAGTTTTGAGTTGGTAAGATTTTATTTTGAAAGCTAGTAGTAGTAAAGTAGTAAAGCTGGCAAGAGCGTTACAAAAATCACACAATGGAAGTTTTCTTTCATATTCAAAATTCAAAAGTGAAATTTTTTTGTACTTAAAAATAACTACGGTAATGAATTTGTGTAATAAATCAATAATTGAGTTTTACTTCAGTTGTTTGTCTATGTACACACTTTTTTATTATTGTTTTCCCTGTTATAAAATGTCAAGATTATTTGTTGGCAAGACGTAATTGAAGTTTTTTTAGACAATTGTCACGTGTAAGTATAAAGGTTGGCCCACACTGCTTTAGGCTAAACATTGAAGATTTTCTACTCTTGTCGTACGCAGATGGTTGGAAGACCAAGATTGACGCTCCATCATCAGGTTGATTGAACTGTCAAGAGTCTTCGCAACCGGCGCGTGTGTTTTTTTTTCGTTCGTTAAGCGGGCAAACTGGCAGTCGGAGCCATTTTCATGCCTACCGACACCCGTAGACATCCGTATAGAGGTTATACAGATGCCTTGCCCCCCTTCCTTCTCTTCCCCTCATGGGCCATCAGCTACTTACACACCGCACTTTACGCCGCGACGGTGTAAGCGAGAGGGACCTCCCCGGTCCTGCCGACTGCTGCATGCATGCAGCGTGGCATTACCTCTTACAAGATAATATGATATATGGTACTCGGTTCCCTAGTGTTGTGTCTACCACCTTAGAGAACTGGCGCCAAAAATGTTGTGGTCGTGCGCAGTTTTCCTTAACGTCGCAGAACTTAAATATATTTTTATTACAAGTGTTACTACATTTAGTTTAGCGTAATATAATTATTTCATAAGACATTAGGAAATACGAGTATATATGCTTCTAAACTTACTTTCATCATATCTAATAAAGTATCAACGATCAAGCAATACAACTGGTAAAGAACTATGGAGTGTTTGGGGTCCCGCAAATTCATAGTGGCACACGGTGAGCATTCGGTATGATTAGTAAGAGGTAGTGCCACATTGCATGCTACATGCATTGTAGCCGAAATGGGCCGCCACGACCGGGGAGGTACCTCTGGCTTACACGAAACCGGCTTGAAGAGACAGCTGTACTGTCGCGTTTCGTGCGTTGTGTGGCCGGCCCATGGAGGTGGGAGGAGAAAGGAGCGCAGACCGTCTTTGTAATCTCAATCAAGCCTCAATCAAAGTCATGAAAATGGCTCCTACTGCTCTTTTGCCCCCCTACACCATGAACAAAATGATGACCTCCGTGCTAGGTGGCAGTGACGTAACTGCACCGATTTAGGCCCGGTGCAAATTCACCATTGAGATGTCTTGTTTCTCCCAACATTAAGAAGCTCCACCTATCTTTTTTTTTTGCTTACGCAGGGGAATACATTTACGTACGTTAACCAGGGCCGGGTGGCTCCTGGGTAGAGACGGGCTTGGCATTTGAAATGTAGCACCCTGTGGGTGCCTTCAGCTTGAATTGGAGGGTCTGGATCTGCAGAAGCTCAACCTGAGGCCACCATGCAGTCGGGAATTGTGGCATACTGACGTTTTACCATCCTATAGCTAAGCTACTATAAGACTGCTTTTTGGCTTTTTCTGTCGTCTAGACGTTGAAAACTGTAAAAATGTTAAGTAGGTATTTGACAAAATATGAAGGGCGCGATATTTTGTATAGTATTGGAATATAATTTCATAAAATAACTTGCACGTAAGAGCGACTAGCCTGTGTCCTTATAAGGTATCAATCATTTTGCCTTGTCTGAATTAAACTCATTAAATACTTACACAAAAAACCCGATTCTCTTATTTCTTGGATGATAAAAAGACAATTAAATTGTTTCCAATACCATACCTCACCAATAAATCTTAATGACCATAACTTTTGAATTCATCTTTTATTAAAACAAATTTAAATATTTCCATGAAATTACAATCCTTGCGGATCCCGCAAATAAAATTCCGACTCGCACTTGACCAGTTTGGAACTGTAGCGAGCGTGAGGTTGCTAAACTTTGCTCGTGCATGTGTGTGTGTGTGTGTGTATGCGTGATCGCGACGCACTTTCCCGTCGTCATCAGAAAGTCAT
>LUGF01053293.1:2119-36172 GCA_001625245.1 Calycopis cecrops
ACACACGCACCACATTAGCCTAGCCCCGTGCTAATTACCGGTAAGGACTTGTATTTGGAACAGACGTATTGTTGTTAAGATATCGTGTTCATATTAAGAGGTAATAATGCTGCATTTGAGGCGACTTCGGCCGACAAAACCGAGGAGATTCCTCTCGCTCAGTTGACACCATTCCTGAGATTAACGTGATCAACTATACAAACTCTTCAGTTTTATAATATTTTGTCCAGATTAAATTGGGTGCGTCATATATAATATTTACACAGTTATTTTCTTACAGGACCTTCGGTATTGGAGATCATCAATAATCTCCTCACTAATTTACGTGCTTCGGTTGCTCGAGATTCCGACGTAAGTGAAAAGAAATGCTTTATTTTATAAAAGTAAGCGTTCGATTTTAAATAAATAATAATACTGTTTTTGCATCAAACATGTTAATGCAATAAGATGTTAGAACTACGTAAATTCCCATCTCTACTAATAATTGCATGTAAAATTGTAAATAAAAATTATAAAATACAAAATATTCCACAAGATCTTAAAAATATCATAATCATCTATCAATTAAAAGCCTTTTTGACACAAAGGGTAAAATCGGAACCCTATCACTAAAATTCCGCTGTCCGTTTGTATTCTCCGGTTTTTTATTATTGCTATTTTTGTTAAAGTACCTAATTGACATTACAGAAAGAGTCTGACGAGAAACTCTACCAAGACGCCCTGATAAACGCCCTGGGAGAGTTCGCGGACCACCTGCCCGACTACCAGAAGATCGACATAATGATGTTCATCGTCAGCAAGATACCGAGCCAGCGCGGAAAGAGCACCAAGGCGGATGCGATGCTGCAGAGCATCCTGCTCAAATCCCTGCTGAAGGTATGTTAAATACTAGACAGCTGTATAATATGTTGGTACGGCCGTGAAGCGGAAGGTTGGTGCTGGCAATTGTGCCGGTATATGTCGAGCTTGAGACGATTTAAATATTTAAACCACCACCAACACTTAAATATGTAAAGGAGAAACTCGATTCTGGGCCTAATCTGGGCGTAACAGTTACACAAATCAGTAATGTACCAAAAAAATTATTATATATACGTATATACGTATTTTTTTCTTAACTAACTTATATTAGTAGTTTATGCAACTGTCATATAAAGAAGGGTATTAAAACACGAGTGTTTTAATACCCGTGTTATATGCAGTTGCATACACTACTTTATCTTCACTAATGCAATGAATCAAATAATCAAACATTGCGAAACATTAAATTCACGCGTATTGCCCCATTCGTTGTTGGACCGGCGACTGTTTGACCGACGAGGCGACGACTGCTTGACCGACGATTTAAAATGTAATGTTCTTTGAAGATAAATATTTTTATTAAATACTTTAATTTGATTGCAAAAATTGCGGCGCGTAAATATATACTTTTTATAATTCAATGTTAATAAAATACTAGCTTCAATGTTGAAATGTAATGTGAAAAAATCACTTGACTTTACTTTTAAATTTCTAATAAACAGTGGATTATTCGTTGTCTGTGGCGTTCATTTTTGCTATCATTTTTTTGTAGAGCTTTGTCTCTTTCTCGCAAATCCTTTGCAAGCTGGCATTGAACCAATGAGACCGCAGCTGCAGCGCGCGCAGGGCCAATCTGGAGCGAACGCGCGCTCTTAGGATTTTGAAATAAGGCTCTCTCACCACTCTCTCTCTCTCCCGCTCTCACACAGTGTTATAATGAGATTTTACGATATCGATTTGGATATTATAACAGCATGTCAAATTGCTTAAATTGAGTTTTTTGTTGTCTGAGCTATAACAGTAGTTATTATAAGTCAAGTATTGAAAACATAAGTAGAATGTTACAACATTAGTGTAGATAACTTTTTTCTTAACAACACTAACAACGATCAAATAAAGAAACTAAGTCTATTTATAATATAGTAAAAATTCTTAGTCATTCAAATCAAACCAAAATAAAAAAAAAAAAATCTACAAGATTTTTAATATAATTAATATATTTTATTTATAGAACGTTTAAAAAATCATGAAAAAATATGTTAAATGATTTATCAATAAAATCGATTACCTTGCGGGTTGCACTAGTAAACGGCTAATGTCAATTCCTAGTTGACAGTTGTATGTCAATCACTCATATTTTGGGCAAGTGAATATTTTTATTATGTTTTCCGTATTCTTTTGGAATTTATTATTTTATAAAGATCTCTGCTGGAATACTGCAAAAGTGGCTCGAAAATCTAAACAATACATTTTGTTATTTAAATAACGCCAGTAATAAAAATAACCTTATAATGGCCTTATTTAACCAATTTAGCCATTGCTAAGAAACCTGAAAATCAGACTCATAATATTTCCATAATTAGTCTAGTTCATGTCCAAATTTCAGCCTTGTATCGTTTTTCTATAGAGTTTGGATTTTTCCTTTGTGCAAATAAATACATTATTTCTTTTTAATAGTTTATAAGAACCGAGTTTGTTTTATTATTTTTATTTGCTGCTTAGGTTGGCAGCACTTATCGCACCGTGGAGCTGAGCAAGGCTTTTCCTCCGGCCTTCCTCGAGGCGCTGCTGCGGCTGTCGAGCGCCGACGAGCCGCGCACTCGCGCGCTGCTGCAGCGCATCCTGCACACGCTGCTCGACCGCCGCACCAACCTGCCCGCGCTCGCCACGCCCACGTACGTACTATCGTCTGTGGCCCAGCGGGTGTACTTGTAGTTGCCGCCGCCTTCCTCGAGGCGCTGCTGCGGCTGTCGAGCACCGACGAGCCGCGCACACGCGCGTTGTTGCAGCGCATCCTGCGTAAAAAAATTAATTGCAAATAACATTTATTACTTTTAGAGTGTGTTAGTTTAATACACAAATGTAAAACAATTAAAAATATAAAAGCTTATTCGAAGTGGTCTCTATTGGCTGCAATACAGTCCTTTAAACGTTGAGGCCAGTTATCAATAGAAGCACGCACTATTTCCATGGGGAAATTCTTCACTGCCAATCGTATGGATTGTTTTAGGGGCTCCAAATTATCATGGCGTTTAGAGCAAGCTGTACTCTCTAAAATTGACCATAAATCATAATACAGCGGATAAGATCGGGACGAGACGACGGTGAGTCTTCAGCTCTGATGAGACTGGCGCCGAGTCTTGCTGGAAGGACCATACTTGGTTATTGAACATGGTTTTATTAAGGGGCTTAACTACCTTCTCAAGAATGGTATCTTGATACACTTGTGCTGATATTTTGATATCTTTTTCACAAAAATATGGATCTGTCACTTCTTCATAGCTAACGCCCCATTAATCTATCACTGAAGTCGGATAATGCCCACGTTGCACTTTGTCATCTAATTGGGAAGCTTCCTTAGAGCTTTGAGCATAAAAACCATCATTTTGTTTGTTAAAATGTTGTTCAATTGTAAAAAATGTCTCATCCGTAAACAAAATTTTTCTGTGACCTGTCTTTGCGTACCGCTTCAGTAGTTGTTTCGATTTTACCACCCTATTCATCTTGAATTTATTAGTTAAGAAATGACCAGTGCATCTCTAATATAGGCTACAAGTGCTAAGTCATCTCTTAAAATACGCGATATGATTCTAGGTGTACAATTCATCCTGAAAAGCGAAAAAATGTAACTATTATATTTACTTACATTTCATTTTTCCACCTACGTATTATGTGCACTTGCACGTGATGAATAATATTTCGAATATGAACTTTGTGTTTATATTGCAGAGTTGAGTACGAGGAGCTAGGCCTAGTAGTTGAGAAGTGTTCCCGCCCGGACCTGATCTTCATCAGCAAACACGGCTACGCTATATTCAGCTCTCTATACGACGGTGAGTGCGAGTTATATCAGTGCATATATCCGTAGACAGACCTCCTTTCTAAAAGATTTTTCTAGATCATATCTAGTTCCAAGTTCTTCGCAAGACTTCAGTCGTGGCGCAGAATTTTTATTAGCGATATGGCTAGTCAAATTCAATCTAAAAAAACGCCTAAGGATGTCGTAAAATCCAATGATACAATTGAGAGCAATATTTCAAATTGTTAGCTCATTTAAGTAACTCAATAATTGTTATAATCTTAGTATGTATTCTAGGGAGTTGGCGGGGTTACACCTTCGTACCTCAGAGTGCACGTTCAGCCGTTGTCTCTGAGCTTAATTTCTCTCCTGTCGTGACAGATTGCTGACGAATTGAGAATGTCTGCGCAAACACTTGTGTACTATAATTTGTCTCGCGCATACAGCTCGTCGCTATAGACATGGGTCACTGTAGCCGAAATTCGGCAAGAACAACATTACTTCTTAATCACTCACGTCTTTCGTTACAGGTCTGCAGCTGGAGTCCAACACGGCGGAGAACGTGTGCGCCATCTACACGACGCTCGCTCTGCTGTGCGTCGAGCTCGCCTCCGACGAGACCGTGTGCGACATGTTCCAGCTCGTGCTCTCGTGAGTGTGACCGCTGACGTTATGTAGTGCTTCTAGCCGAAATTATTAATTTTGATACTTTACTAAAGTAATTAATTCCGTAAACCTAATTTATTGAGACGAAATTTGATGGGAACTTGGATCTAACTGTACTCCGTACAGGAACTGGTTAGATGAGTTGTTTTAATTGGAAAATGCCGATATATTTATTACTTTATTGTTATGGCTGTCATTGTGATTAGTTCCTTCAATATCCGTAGAATCCAGCAGTCTGCGCTGTCGAACCCAGTGCTGACGACGGCGCAGCGCTGTCAGCTCGCGACTGTGGCGCTGTGTCTCGCGGCGCTCGTGCCGCACGTGCTGCGGCTGCCGCGTCTGCAGGAGTACATCGCACAGGTACAGTCAGCTCGCGCCGCGTCTGGAGGAGTACATTGCAGAGGTACAGTCAGCTCGGGCCGAGCCTGCAGTAGTACATCGCACAGGTACAGTCAGTTCGCTCCGCGGTGCTGTTTCTGGTAGCGCTCGTGCCGCACGTGCTGCGAGTACGCGCCTGCAGGAGTACATCGCACAGGTACATACAGTCAGCTCGCGCCGCGTCTGCAGAAGTACATCGCACAGGCATAGTCAGCTCAGCTATAGATAGCTAGACTCCATTTTTGGTTTTTTTTTAATATAAGAGAGGAAACGAGCAGCCGCAGCCATATTTTACTCACAACGCACAAAACGCCACAGCTCAGCTGTCAGTTTACGCCGGTACCGTGTAAGCGAGAGGTCTCCCCGGTTACGTCGGCCCAATTCGGCTCCATGCATGCATGCATGCAGCGTGGCACTTCCTCTTACTATCTACATCATTAACTGCCATTATTTGAAAAAGGAAAATCTAATTTTCAGATAGTGGAGAGCCGACGAGAAGAGGGCTCCCATCTTCTGCCACCTCTGCAAGATGACTACGACATTCCTTCTTCGAAACAACCGAACAAGCTACCTTATCTTATGATCGATCAGGTACGTGTACTGGAACCGGTATTAGCTAACACTTTGGATGTATGTCTAAAAACGATAAACTGCCGTATTTCGAAGAAGGTATGAAATTGAAATTCATACAAAATACTTCGAAATACTCCTAACAAGTGTCGTACAAAGTGCCTGACAAGCACATAATAAATAGCATTTATGTTTTTGTATGAATCAACTAAGACACTTATTAAAGGTACTGACTAGTACCTTTAATACATATATCTTTGGTCGACGTTTCAACTGGGTTACACCAGCCGTGGTCACGAGCCGACTCGTATGACGACAGCAAAGGTATATATTTTGACTAGTAACTTTAATAAGTGTCTTATCGTTTTGAAACCCGTTAAGTAACCACAACATATTGTGTAATGTGTACGCGAAAGTCTCAAACAAGTATGAGTTAACTAAACCACTGGGTTGCGGTGTGCTCGGTCACGCATGTTATCACAGAGGTCGCGGATCTGAAAACTCATCCAAGTCCTGGATATATGATACGATCTTTACTTTTTTTTATGGTATAGGGTGACAAACGAGCAGTCGGAGTCATTTTCATGACTACCGACGACTGTAGACATCTCATAGAGGCTATACAGATGCGCTGTGCCCTCCTTTCTCCTCCCACCTCCATGGGCCACCGGCTACATACACACCGCTCGAAACGCAACAGCACAGCTGTCACTTTACGCCGGTCTCATGTAAGCGAGAGGTACCTCTCCAGTCGTGCCGGCGCATGCAAGCATGCAGTGTGGCACTTCATTAATTATAAAAAATTTCTAAAATTTGTAACCCACTTGAATTTTCCATTCAATCCTCCCGCCATTGTCGAAAAGGGTAAACATTTATTTGTTTATTCTTGAGTTCAACTTGTATATAATTTACTTGTATATATTAAGTTATAGGTATAATATCTCTAAACCGCATAATAAAACATCGTATGTATATCGTTGATAGATGGCTGTCGCGGAACGCTTGACGGCGGATGGCGCAGACGGCTCGCGCCTGACCGCGCCGTCGCCGTACGCGCCCGGCGCCGCGCACGCACACCGGCACAGCTGGCTCGAGACAGGTATGTTTTATGGCCTAAGTGGGCAAATCCGCAGCCAAATCCTGTTGATGGCCGTCGACGCTCATAAACATCCGCATAAACAGAACCTATGCAGACATGCTTCAATCCCTAAATGGGAGACACAAAATAAAATAATGTAAGATCATAATATATACAGACCGTCATAGAACAATCATAGAAGTGAAACTTTGAAACATTTACCTTAAAATACATATACACTTGTAATTGGACCAATTCCTTGTAGTGGAGGTCATTTGCAACTACTAACTAGGGGTCAAAAAGCTTATATTTAATAACGAACTATCGTAAAACTTTATAATAATATTAATACCATTTTAGAAAAGGTATAAATAATTCAAGGAATAACATATTTTTACGCCAAGATTCATAGTTTTTTTTGAGCAATTTACGTTTATTTTTGATAGCAATTTAAAAAAAACACAATGTGCACTTTTTTAAACCTCATAAATCAGATACTATAACCAGATATGACCATTTTTCTGTTGTAATAAGATAAAGATACTTCTAAGCTATTATTCAAAAAATAAGGTGGTGTTCAGAAAAAAGTAGATAATTTTAGATATTTTTTGTCTTTAAGAAGTCGGAAAATTAAAAAAAAAACATTTAAAACCGTTTTTTTAAATAAAAAAAAAATTATATCTTTGTAACCATTCATTTATGACCCCTAGTTGATTTTCTTGCAAATGACTTCCACTGTCTGTCTGTCTATCTACTTAGAAGGAATTGGTCCAATTACAAGTCAACCTGTATAGCTATAATATAGAAGATTCCGCTTCAAAAATAAATTATTAAAAAAATAACTTTAACACAAGGTGCTGCACAAGGGCGAGACAGCTTGGCTGACATCTCAGCTGGACCTGTCACCGAATTGGACAGCGCTAACAGTTCACCCGGAGTACAAAGGGTAAGTCTTGCTTTCTTTACGGATTTTTGTTGCTACATAGGTGATTGTTTTAGTTTCAAACTTAATATTCCATGAAGGGTCATTGGCGACGCGAGTTGATTAGGTAAATATGCTTTAAAACCATGAGAAAAAGGATGATACAAAAATATCACGCGACATCGCGTGTTGCATAACAATATTCTATTGTACATTTATGTTACTACGTTTAACCAGATATTTTGCTACTTTTATTCTTTAATATTATTACGACACTATAAAATAAAATGACACCGAGGTGTGTGCTCCCTTTTGCGTGCATCTCATGTGTAATCGACATTCGTAAGTCTTTATTAATTGGAGTTCGCTCATGACAAAGTGTCGTGTGAGACAGTTATGGAGCAACCAAATGTAACGCCTTACGGCATTTGTGCACCTTTCACTTCAAAATCGTGTGCGCTTTTAAGGAGATACCTCCTTTGGCGTGTCGGAGCACACTTTCTTTGACTTTTGTTTCTCGGATATATTATTGCAAAAAATATGACGATACCTTTATGCGCTATATAAACATTTCAATTGGAATCACGAATATAAAGATACATACAGAAAATAAATTGGCCCACCACTCGCTCCCATCGCTGGTACTCCTGTCTCGCCAACATCGACAGTGGCATCCGGTACCGAAATTTAATTTTATTGCCTGTGTTAGTACATGGACGACGACGCACTGGACCAAGAATACAAGAGGTTTATTGAGAAATACAATAGTGACCGCAACCGTAATTCGCGGAACTTTGGGATCTATGTAAATATAAGCTTACTACTATTTACACAACTATAGTTTATGCGAAAGTACAGTATTTTATACTATCACAGTTATGTATAGAGTAACGAGTTATATTGAGCGTATTGTCGATAGAAATTGTGCATTATTATTACATAGTATAAAACAAAGTCGCTTTCTCCCGTCTGTATGTTTTAGATCTTTAAAATTACGCAACCGATTTTGATGGGTGTTTTTTAATAGATAGAGTGATTCAAGATGAAGGTTTATATGTATAATAACTCCATTTTTGAAGTCCAAAATTCATGCGGACGAAGCTACGGGCGGAAGCTAGTGTTAAAATAAACAGAAGAATCTCTTTTTTTAATTTGAATTAGTAAAAGTTAGTTGCATTTCTATAGTATCCGACATAGATAAAGTAAAAATTATACGTGATACCTACTGTAATTAAGTATCTGGAAAATAGAGTAAAAAGTAAGAAACCAGACTTGAAGTAGATTATGACTAAGTTTTCATGTAGATGTTTTGAAAATAAAACGTGAGTATCTCGTACATTTTGACATCTTGTTACATAAAGAGTGTGAGGCACTAGAATGCCCGATTGTAAACCCCTAAACATTGTAAGATATCATTACGAGTCTAGATCATGTTGGTCGACTGTACCAATGAAAATACTCTATAAATTATATTGTTCTTAATACAATATACCTACATATTTCATTTTTCCTAATTTGTCTTATTTTTTGTATAAAATATATTTTATTCAGAGAATGGGCACTGAATTTTGGAACTGGCAACAAGAACGAGAAGAAAAATCAAAGAGTTTGCAAAACATAGAAATAATAATTGAAGAACCTATAAGGGTTGATATATTTTCAAATCTTACATTTTGTATGTAGAATATATTAATTATTATTCAATATTGTATTATATAATATCATGCTAACAGACCAAAAACTGAGAGGAGGCGGCATAAGCAACTGTGCACTGTGATTTCAAGTAGGTCCTGACGTCATTACAGTGGGCGTGGCCTGAGACTACTGGCGGCTTTAATACCGTGTGCAAGTCAAGTAGCTCCGTCAAATATGCGTATTTTCCTGTTTCTAAGAATTGTTTTGTCTTATGTTGTAGAATACGAGTGTTCGATAGACGTTCTGATGTTATTGAGGGCATGAATTTTATTATATATATATATTATATATTTCATTTAGTAGCATTGTTTGCATCAGTTGTTGTTCATCTTGATAATAGTCAGGATGAACAACCAGCGCCGGATTAAGCTTTGGCGGGGCCCGGGGCTGGGAGTTAAAAAGGGGCCCCTAATGGGCACAAAGATTATCGTCATAATAAACTATCATAAAGAGAGTAGTATAATTACTTGTAATTTGAGTACCAAAAAAATTACATATTCTTAATGCCCACAACCATACTGTATGTATTTTTATAAGTTTTCACGTATTCCTGAAGTATTTCAGCATTACATTCCGGTAATTTGCAATTATGTGATTGAAATTAAGTGATCTCGAGAAATAATTTTAAATTTCAGTAGCTTTAAACAAACAGCCGCAAGTAGATAGATACCTACTTATTCAACAAGTTGTCTTTGTTTATCAACGTAATGTAAATATGCACCTATGTCGGCAATGCTTCCCTGCCTGAGCAGTAGTAGGTAATTTTGTGATGATGATGATTTGAAATTCAGAAAGTTACAAACTCTTCAACGGCTTTTGATACTACTGTATTTGGAGCAGCTTAGAACTTTTCCCTGCTAAGAAGTAGTCCAAATTTTGGAAATTTTGGAGAATGGCGATACTGCTAAACTTATAATAACGATTTCGGTAATGATTTTCTCCAGGAGAAAAAGGTCACGTCAACGCCAAAGCCATTTTAGTTACCGCGCGCGAGCGAGGGAGAGCTGTCGGTCCGTTTGACCATTATAATAATAACTAAATTAGTTATTATAATCTCTCTCATATCGGAGTGCATGTCTTTTAACCGAGAGAGAGATCGGTACCCCTTTCGACCCCAAGCCGCCAGACGAAAAATCATAGCAATCAGATGAA
This sequence comes from Calycopis cecrops, assembly GCA_001625245.1. NCBI lineage: Eukaryota > Metazoa > Arthropoda > Insecta > Lepidoptera > Lycaenidae > Calycopis > Calycopis cecrops. The sequence goes on from LUGF01053293.1 coordinate 12,401, forward strand.
GCGGTATTGGTATTCTCTTCGTTTCCACAGCATTAATTCACGTCCGAAAGGAACTCCCTAGAAGGTGCTGCCACCTTGTCGTGGTTGGTGGGCTAGCGTGGCTTGTAATCCCTAAGGGCAGGGCTAGTTATACCGGACAGACTTGGTGGGAGAGGCCAGACTAAGAGCAACTTAACTCGGGGTACTTCCCCGTCCCTCTGAATCAGCAGAGGGCGGCGTGGATTGGAATGAGTAGCTGGTCCGATTTGGACATTGGTTACAGAGGCCAGGGGTCAGGTTGACAACTTGACCCCATTGCATGGTTCCGACGTCGTAGTAGAGACTATTCAATGGCAGCCGGACAGTCTCCAAGGAGGATAAATCTGGCCTTTTCACCGAGGCCAGCCAGTTGCTGGAGGGATCCTATTGCTTGTAGATTCGGGTCCCTCCAATTATAGCCACCTGTACCCGCAGGGGTTTAGTCGATATTGGACTCCCAAATGACGAGTCCGACATTGGCTTAGGGGTCACCCGGGCTCCTAGGTATCATACCTAAATGTATTCCCTGTATCAACAAAAAAAAAAGGTCCGAAAAGAAAGAGAAGCTCAAAGCTACCACAATAACTTAGAGAACGTCTGTTGTGCTATGTAAGGTTAAGCGTTGACGTAAAGCAGCAGTTTGTAATATAGAGGTACCTAAGGGTGCCAGAGATTAACGAATGATATGATCCTTTGCATATTCCAGTTTTTTTATACTGGATAGGCTTGCGTTTGGCCACTGTCTCACCTGGTGGAAAGTGTAGACTTGGCCGACGATGGAGCACGCATACCTAGAAGGTACATATTCACCCTCGATTTAGAGATTTCCAGGTTGTAGGTGTGTGGGAATACAGACGTTGGTAGAATTAGCTTTTGTTCGGTTTTTAGGGAGCTAGGAAGCTTTTCTATTTTGCCAATTTTACCCAAATGGAAAATCCATTTAGGTGAAATTGACAAGGTAAAAAAGCTTCTTGTCGTAACGATAATAATTGCCGTGGTATACAGAATGTTCATAACATTCTAGAATCGCCTGTTATTTGTATTTTTCATTAAATCAAAATTCCTTAGCCTGAAGTCTTCAAATGGCATTTCTTCTATGCCCCTGCCGAATGCACCTTTAACAAACCACTTATTAACCACTAGCTGTGCCCCGCGGTGCACCCGCGTTTAATTTCTAAGAATTCCATATAAACTTCAACACCCTATTTCACCCCCTTAGGAGTTGAATTTCTAAAAATCCTTTCTTAGCGGATGCCTACGTCTTAACATCTACCTGGATGGCAAATTTCAGGTTGATCCGTACAGTGGTTTGGACTGTGCGTTGATAGCTGGCTATATCACGTTTGAGTTTTATATATTATATAGATTAAACAAGTAATTAATTTAAAAAATAGACTTCAAACATTACATAATATGAAATAAATTAAAATTAAAATTGTTGAATAGCAATGGCTAATGTTGTGATATATTATTTTTTATGCATTTAATGGTTGAGACATAGACTAAATAAATTTTATTTAGTCTATGGGTTGAGATGTAACGCCTTTCTGTCTCACAAGTTCTCTTATTTATATTTAATTTTGAATAATAATAAATAGTTATTGCAACAATTTGTCCTTGTTGAATTTGAAATCTGATTTAATATAATTAGGTATATTTTTTAATACTTTTAATATCTGAAAATAAGTTTTCTTGACACATGGGGCCCCCTTGACTCGCGGACCCGGGGCTATAGCCCCCCCTAGCCCCCCCCTAGATCCGGCGCTGTGAACAACAACCATAACCAAAACCAAAAAAAAAACAGCGCCTTAAGTTTACCAACACTTTGTCTCGTAAATGAAAAGTACATTTTATTTTAAACTAGCTTACGCTCGCAGTTTTACCCGCGTGGATTTCGGACTTCAAAAATTGAGGAGATTCTCAATTTTTCGGAATGTTTTTTAGGGTTCCGTACCCAAAGGGTAAAAACGGGACCCTATTACTAAGGCTCCGATGTCCGTCCGTCCGCTCGTCCGTCCGTCTGTCCGTCCGTCCGCCCGTCCGTTTGCCACCAGGCTGTATCTCATGAACTATGATAGTTAGATAGTTGAAATTTTCACAGAATGTATGTATTTCTGTTGCCGCTATAACAACAAATACTAAAAAATAATATGAATATTTAAGGGGGCCCCCATACAATAAACGTGATTTTTTTGCTCCCATACAAAAGGTAAGCTCCCGTTTTCGTAGATAATGGTGCGGAACCCTTCGTGCGCGAGTCCGACTCGCACTTGGCCGGTTTTTTTTAATGTATGGTGATATACAGGTAGTATAATTGCCCGGTCACGAGCTGCTAATTCACTTGATGAAATGTAGAGAGAGATGGTCATTTTTATTCATAATAGCTTCCGCCCGCGACTCCGTCCGCGCGGATGTCGGTCTTCGCGTGGATGGATTTTTTTTTTTACGTATTTTTCCAGGATAAAAAGTATCCCATTTTATGCCCAGATAATAAGGTATAATTATACCAAGTTTCATTGAAATCGAACCGTTAGTTTTCACGTGATGCCTGAACATACAGACAATCAGACAAAATTTTTTTTAATCGCATATTTGGGTTTGGTATCGATCCAGTAACACCCCCTGCTATTTATTTTTTCAATATTTTCAATGTACAGAATTGACCCTTCTACAGATTTATTATATGTATAGATATCAATAGAGAAGGAAGCATTTTGTTTGTGAACGGTAGCTTGAAAGTACAAAAGTGGGTGAGATCCCCTCACCCCGGTAATTGTCACGCTTAGTTATTACATAGATAAACAACTCCTCTCAGTATTTGTTCTGTGAACATGCCTCATCTTATTATTTAGATAAAAATTATGTAAACGCTATAAATTTATCGAAGAAGGCATTTAGATAAATATGTTATGATTGCTTCAAGAATTGAAACTAATTAAAACCACGACGGATAGAAATAAAAATTCCAATAGTTTCAAGAATATTGGGATCTATTTTAATTCAATAATAAACATTTGTTGTCCATATTATACTGAGTAAAATGTTAAACTAGCTATATAATGTAACGTTCTTACCACTACATAGTGTAAAACAAAGTCGCTTTCCGCCGTCTGTGTGTTTGTTTGCTTAGATCTTTAAAAAAAAAAAAGATTTTGATGGGTTGTTTTTTTATAGATAGAGTGATTCCAGAGAAATGTTTATATGTAAAATAACTCCATTTTGGAAGTCCGAAATCCACGCGGGCAAAGCTGCGGGTGTAAGCTAGTTAATATATAATGCACAGCGAGGTAGAACTACGTCGTTATATTCAGTATTATCATAGTTTATAAAGAAGTTTTAATAAATATAGTTTTTTATAGTATAAGGGGGAAAACGAGGAATTGGAGCAATTTCATGACTACCGACGACCTCCATAGACATCAGAATAGAAGTTGTACAAATGCGTTTCCCTCCATAAGGCACCGGCTACTTACACACCACACGAAACGCGCAGCACAGCTGTCACTTTGCGCTGGTATCGTGTAAGTGGGAGATACCTCCCCGGTCGTGCCGGCACTAGTTCCTACTATTGAGAAGATCTTGTGCAGAACTGAGCTTCATAGCCCGTATCCAACTTTAATAATTAGTATCGAAGTATCTATTATGTATGCGTGTGTGGTTACAGCACATGTGCTCTGCTGAGAACGTGAGCTTGGAGGCTTTGCGGCGCGCGGCGCTGGGCCCCAGCGAGGCGGACAAGCGCGAAGCGGAGCGCCGCCGTGCTGTCCTCAACAACACCTTCCGCACCGCGCCCTTCACCGACCTGCTCACGCTCACCCAGCCCAAGGTATTCTTGACAATCCGGCTCGAAGGCCCAATTTGCTAAAGAGGTTTTACAAAGAGACGATGCAATTTTGTTGAGGACCGACGCCCATAGACATCGCATAAAGTTTATACAGTCCTTCCCCCTCCCACCTACTCGGGCCACCAACTACTTACCATACAAAACGCGATAGCACATCTGTTATTTTACGCCGCCGCCGGTATCGCTTTAGTGAGAGGTACGTCGAGGTGTCGAGTCGTTCCGGCCCAATTCTGCTACATGCATGCATGCAGCTTGGCACTACGTCTTACTAAATATAATAAGTTCTGGTATTATATCAATCCCTGTGGATCTGTACTGGTCGACAGAATCTACACAGCTTGTAGATACGCCCCGTCATCTGTACATGGACTAATTCGTGCTCATCATTATCTGTGATATTATGATGATTGTCGATGAGACATATAGTATGTATAATAACGTTGATATCGACTTTCATTCAGTTTCTGTGAGTCCGACGGCTTATTGGAGAGAAAAACTATGAAGCTACATAACTTCGTTTGCGGCTTTTTATGGGCGTACATCGTATTAATGTTATAAATTTGTATGTTGAACGAAAGTTTGTATGTTTGTTTGTTACTCCTTTACGCAAAAACTGCTGAACCGATTTTCATTAAATTTAGCACACAAATAGAGAGTAACTTGGATTAACACAGAATAGTTTTTATCCCGAAAAAATATACCTATGGGATGCAATGGGATGATTTTCCACGGGATCGAAATTTATGCGGGTAAAACGGCGGGGCGCAGCTAGTAGTCCTATAATTGTCACTATCAAGATTTTGGTTTTGCCGCACTCTGTTGTCGTTCTACTGTCTGTAGGTAGTGGTTTAATAAACCTCTAATTGACATCTTAAGTATTTGTAATTTAATATTATTCTTTTCATTTCAGTATGAGATCCAAGACAAGCTGGAAGAGATATTCAAGTCACTCTCGGAGGAGCCGCTCCTGTGCAATACAAACTGCGGTTCGCCTGTCAAGCGTCTCACGCCACCTTACTCGTCCTACTTCCCCGATCTCTTTCTTTATTAGGTAAGTACACTTTCTCTGTTAGGTTATTAAAATAGACTTTTTATGTTTAGTATAGGATTTATATTTACTATCAATAATAATAATCAATTCGTTGATATAGGCATTTAGTTGTAGTGTAGTTGTAGTGTGTAAAAGGGCTACTGATTATTTATTTATGGTACAATCTTGACAAGCAAGTCGAGGTCTCTTACTCATGTAACTCATTTACCTCCATCTCCCAAATGGGAAACAATCAAACCGCACAAAACGCGACAACATAACCGTCACTTTTCGATTGTATTATGTAATCGTGATAGACCAGTGCCGGCGTTTTACTGTACTAATGTACTTGATAAGAAAGATAATCATTGTGTTTACAGGTACGGGAGTGGACTCGAGCTTTGGTCTAATGATTGATGCTGCAATCACTTAATCGCTGCCATATATTAAGATACTTAATGCTTCCAATGTTTAGCCGTGTGCACCCTATTGTATATGAACGACTGCATTTTACAATTAGCACATGGACAGTAGATATTTTTATTTAATCTTTACAAGATCACGTGTGGTTTTATATTATAAAATACTATTAAATAAATGGGTTAGGTCAGAACACCCACTAATGACAAATGGTACGATATTAAACTGATATTATGTATATTTATGTACTTATTTAATTAATAATTTGTTAATATATCAGTTAGGTTATATCAGTCAAACATGGAAAAATGAAATAGTATTAAATGATTATGGATCCGTAAAAAATTTTGATGTTCAGAGGGATGAGGATTCAACTCAGAAGCATGTGTCTGACAACTGATATTAAAGGCTGGAAAGGAGTATAAGGATGCAGAAACAAAAATGATATACTTTATATGCAGACATTATTTAAGAATGCTCGCGCTCACATGAACTTGAGATATTTGGGAAATAATGGAGTTTTTAAATTATTTATATTGGTGGAAACGCGAATATGGGCAACTAACTCTAGGATCTAGCACGTATGACGTATTTATGTCAATTAAATTATATGGGCTCAACTGTAGAAAATAAATGATGCTGGCCCTAATAAGCAGTCTTCCCGTGGTATATATAATATAATATTCCAAAAAAGACCAAAGTTACCATTTACAAAAAGCTTCGGCGAAGTGACGATTAAAAACCAGTACATAACGAATATTAAATGTAAAAACTTTGCTCATTTATTTGTTTATTTTTTGGGCTGATAAATCTATTATTTCTTTGTAATTCAAAAAGTGGTGTAATAGGTGAATGTTGTTTGTGCAGGAGTCCTACTGCATTGATGTGAAAGGTGTGTTGTGGGTAATGGGGTATGAAATTTAACGTTGGTTAGGTGATTTGGTTTGAAAAATATTTATTCTCCCTGGAGTATATTTTTAAGATTGTGTATATGAAATGTTGAACAGTGTTACGAATGTAATGAAATGAGAAGTTTTATGACAAATGAGTTTTAAATTGATGATCAGAGACGAATGTAAAGATATGCAAAATAAAAATGCAAGTATAATCACGAAGTCTATCTCACTGTGCGTACAAAACTTGTTACATTCCTACTAATAAATGCGTGTAGTAACTATTACTTAATATATTTACTTCATAGGTCAACGAATCTCATAATATTGGTAGTTGTTCTGTAGTATCTAATATACCAGTTGCTGTTTATATAACCCTAATCGATATTGTCTTTGACTTATAACATACCGTTTAAAAAATGTTCTAGTTTATTATTTGTGATAGCGTAATGATAACAATGTTTTTAAGGTATAAGTTATAACTACATTCCGCTTTATTTTCGAATTTAATATACAAACAATATTTTTTTTGTTTGATAACTGTCTGTAGAATATTTCACGCGATATAGCGTGATCTTTCACGTGACGTCGCGTGACATTGTAGAAACAGGCCCTATGGTAAGATAAAACATGTACCATGTCTGATACTGCATTTATATTATTTGATTGATGTACTTTATGTTGAATTAAGAAAAACATTATTATCATTATTACGTAAAATACAGATAAAATATTTTATAGAGCTTAAAATTGTCATTTACCAATGTTTACCAGTTTCAATCAATTTACAAATTATATCTTAGCTCAAATGTATTCAATTAGCTGAATTTGTTATAGATGATGTAGAACGTTTTCGAATTGTCATATTAAAATATAATATATAAAAGATTAATATTAACGTTAGTAGATTGTTACACATAAATGGCACATTTGTAGACAAAAGCATTTAATCCTCGGATACAAATTAATTATATTGAAATGTTACGTTGTTTAAGTATTAATTAGGCCCGAAGATGAGAAATTGCAACTCTGAATATCTGTGCAGCCCTGCATCGTGCTTGCCCCTCCACGCCTTCGGCGCTTGGCTTCTCGCCTTAATGAATAATGACTTCATCGACGCCAAGTGCATATAGTTTGACAATGAGTCGGTTTACTAGATTGTGCCGTTCTCGCTAGTTCTAGTTTCCATTACAATCCAACTTACTAATCTTAATCTTAAAATTGATATTGATATTTTTAAAAGGTAATTTCAGTGGGAGTGTCTTGTAAACGTTTTGTTTATATATTGTTAAATTATTGTTGAACTTTATCCGATGGAGAATTCAATGACCACTTTGTGTGTGTATGTGACATGGTATTTTTATAAATAGTATTAATATATTATGTTGGCATAGTATTTAATTAGTTTTATTTAATGTGGAGGTTTATACTTGGATGGATTTCTTTTATTCGTGACTAATGTCTGGGTACGAGCACATTAATAACATCAATCTTAAGACAATGCATGTGATGGTCATTATAGTAATAGTATATAAAACTGCCTGTCAGCTTTGACATTCGATTGGATTTTACTCGAATGAACTTGATTATAAATTGAGAGCGCACTAAACGTATGTTCGTGTTACTCTTAACCAGCATTTTCGCATGACTACCAACATCACAATTTTTCCTTACCGCTCGTCTCACCATGTCGCGGCCCCACTTTCGACCTCCGTGGGTTGTTAGTAGTGGACATAATTTGAGCTACGCGGTAAATTCCGCATCTCTAAGTCGCCCTTCTGGAGGGTAATACGTTGCTTCAATTCGGGAAAAAATATAAATACATCTAAAAAGAGGGTAGATATATTCCCTTATTAAGGTGTTTGGACTCCCTTTTGTAAGGATGTGTCTGCGACCTGAGAGCTGGATGGGAGTGCAGAATACCTATAGAGAATAATCACTTTTCTCCCTACAATACATCCTTCTAATAAATGATCCACATATTACATAGATTACAATTTACAACCTAGAATAACAAAACAAACTTTTTGCCGCCATAAGAGTGAATAGTTCTCCTGAAATAGGTAGATTTTAAGTTGGTATCAGCGAGATATATAGCTTATATCAGGGCTGGTTAACTTTTAGCCAAGATCGGCCTATTCCAATTATAACTAGTTGGTCGCGATCGACCGCTTAGCCACCCCTGGATATATCAATAAATTGACTACCTATTACGGAGTAAATTGAGTCGTCCAATATATTTATACTGGTCGTAGTGGTGTCATTTTTGCTTAGTTACCCAGACGAGTGTGACGTCACATCTGCTCAATCTATAGCTTCTTTATCTAAGATCAACACGAGAAGGTACAAGTATTATGTATGCCTATTGATAACAAGTTTGAGGCGCTGACATTTGAATGATGCCTATGTATACAAACTTGATACTGTACTTAGGTTGTGTTAAACAATAATAACTATGACTATTAACATTTTTCTTTTATTTCCCACTACATTGTATCTTAATACCATTGGTACATTGCCTTAGATTACCGTAATCATAATCAGATGGATGCTCACCTTCCGTCTAACGTAGGTGTTTACAGGGCACGGTTGTTTTGGCGAGTGCCTTCATCGAAGAGCTCTTAGGGAGCCTGATCCAAAATGCGATGCCTGTGGAGCTGCCGAGGATACGGCTCGTCATACTCTTGAGGTTTGCCCCGTGTGGTCCCTACACCGTCACAACCTGCAAAAGGTGCTCAGAAGGCAGGACCTCTCAATGTCGAGCATCGTCCACTTGATGCTCGACAGTGATAGTGCCTGGATGGCAGTAACCTCATTCTGTGAGGATGTAATGTTCCAAAATGAGGCTTTGGAGCGGCCCAGAGAGAAAGCAGCAGACGCGCTTCGCAGACGGCGAATGTGGGTTCGAAGGAGACGCTACATCCAGCGGCTTCTACCATCCGTCATTTCTGTAGCCAGGGGTTCAGGATGGGCACCTGACCCCGCTTAAGGCTCCGGCGTAGTCAGGGTCGCTCTAAGTGCCGGAATGGCGCCTTGCACGATGAAGATCGGTCTCTAGCGGGGGACCGGCTAGTCGCCGCCGTGTCCTGTCGCTTACAAGCTCCGGGACACTCCATCATGGCGGCCGAAGGCTCTCGCAGTGGTTTTTAGTCGGTAGTGGTACTCTAGTGCCGAGTCCGAAACACCCTGCCGGCTCACCCAGGGCCGGTTCGACGGTGCATAAATGCATTTTCAGACTTGCGTTCGCCTCCAGCAATGAACTGTCACTGGCTATCTTGCTTTGGTAGTATATAGTACCTATTACATATACAGGAAACGTCTCTCTAGGATTAATAATGTTTGGTTTCCTAGTCCTAGTATATAGGTGCCGTCACAAAGCGGCCATAAAACCATCATAAAAAATACCACTCGAATTTATGCTAGGCATCTGTAAGAAAACATGCCAATTAGTTCACATAGTTAATGTTGTAGACACGTCAACAATCGCAGTAGGTATTACTACCGCTATATGCCAGCACCTTCCGCGGCCAATCGCAGTTGCTGCTCTGGCTAGAACTGGCATGACCGGTAAGATACCTGTCATTTTTTTATAGCATAGGAGGCTGTAACGTAATTACATAAATAATATAATATAATATAATATACACACATATATTTAAATATAATATCTTAAATAACAATAACAATATTTAGCGTCTTATTGACGCCTTAATAAGCCATGACGGTCGCGCTGGCGCGAGCCGACCGATCGTGCATTGTCTTTTTGTACAAAACGTTTTTTTTGTATGTACATCGTCGAGCGGGCGACGCTCGCGCATCGATTAGCCGTCAGTCCGTTTTGCGTTACGAACGAGGCTACTAGTGTCTGAGCGTTGAAGATTTTGTGTAACGTGTCATCTAACGCGTTTTCACACATAATTGATTTTTGTTACTTCGCTTAAACCTTCAACGTATTTGAAGATTACTTGATCAGTAAGTTAAAATAACAAGTATAGTGCACACCCCCATCTCGGTAAGTGTTAAAGTGTTGAACGCATTTTTTTTCCATTAGTATTTAACAGTTAACTTGTAATCATTATTTTATAACATTGTAAGCTTAATATTCATATTTGTTCACACCTCACTGTTCGCCTTTTTATAATGCTTACTACCTTTTTAGTAAACTATGTCTTAATAGTGTTTTATTATTACGATTAATCCTAGTAATGTAACTCCGCTCTGCTTGTGAACACCAACACACTCATGGCACATCCAGCTTCCCCTCATCATCATCGTGGCTTCGCTGTTGCCCATGTGTTCACTGGCTGCATTTTGAGACGGCATGTAAACTGTTTCAGGGTGTCACGTTTACTTTTTGAATCGCCATACCGCACCAAAAGCGAGCGCGTGGCTTCTTGGCCGCCGTTTTGTGGGCCTCCACGCGCAACCGTCCCGCATCCCAGAGCGTGGCTTCTTGGCCGCCATTTGGTGGACCTCCACGCGCAACCATCCTACATCCCAGCGCGTGTCTTCTTGGCCGCCATTTTGTGGACCTCCACGCGCAACCATCCTGCATCCCATCGCACACAGCCGTCACCAAGAGGAACATCCCAGGGGAGTGATTTGAGCTGCGAGGTGAATTTATAGACTGTGTAGGTATAGAACCCACGACCCTCATTAAAGGATATCTGATCTTTTATTTTCTTTTATTTTTTTGGTGCCGCCATTTTGAGCGACGCCACAAGGCAAACGAGGAAGCAGTTGGATTACCTGGTGTAAAATGACCACCAACGCCCACAGACATGTCATAAGGGCGTGATCGCTATTTTGTTTCTGAAAGCCCAGTAAGGGCATGGTACTGGATAATGGGCAACGTATTGACTTAATCTTTGTGCGACTTATGCGCAATTTACTTATTAGTCTCATAGGAATATACTAAAAAAATTGAATAAACATTTACACCAACTTTATTAAAGTCATTACTATATATACAATCATTGTATATTAAATTAGGTCTATATTTGGAGGACATACAATTCTCTGGTAACTTACAAATTATTTAACAAGACAACAATATACGAGAATCATTAAATTGTTGTCAATTTTCTAAATAATATTAAAAAATTATCTAATTCAGGTTCTCGTTTCATTTGATCCCATAAACACAATTCATTTCACTTAGATACATTAACCAATCATATATACAGATAGTGCTACCCACGAAGACCCTCCCCTACAATATAAAGATTAGTCTATTCCTAGTACTGTGCTATACGATTAGGAAAAATAGTAACGTCTTTGTGGATGGCACTAATTGTAAAGTGCAGATCATAATAGAGGTGTCGCTACTACCAAAACTGGCAGTTCGAAAAGGTTCGTTATATACAAATAATATAAATCAATACCAAAAATTCACAGAAAGGTTTTGCAGCATGCTTTATTACAATGTTTGTATGTAGAAAAGGTTTTTAATTTAATACTTTAATAATAATTCTATTATTAATAATAGGAGCACCACAGTTTATTTCATATTTTATTCATTATTTACACACATGATAAAGTTTGTGTAATGGCAGTCTTATAAATGGAAAATAATTATAACATTATCTAAAATTAACGTTTTTTTATCATTACAATATAAAGAAGCATAGAAACTTACAGGAATATATAAACATAGTATTGTCACAAAAAGAGGTAAATATTTTTCTATCTTATCAAAACTGTAGATATTCGAATAATTTAAATACTCCAAATATCTTATGTATCACTACTCAGAAATCAAAATAATATAATATATCAAATATGATCTAAATACGGTTGATAAAATGTTACAAAAATTATTCTGTGCTGTCCGGGCCCCAGCATTGTATAAAAGTTCCGGCTTTTAGGACTTAAGTGGCAAATAAACTACAAATTTTGGATTAACAGGTGGTTCCGGTTAGAAGTAATAAATATGAAGCATTTATGTGGTACTCAAGCGTTAAGAATCGGCTAGCTGTTTGAAAATAATGGTAACCTGTGAAACCAATACTAATATTATTTCATTAAAACTTATTTCGAGGAACTTCATTGGACGTATGAGCAGCAAAATATTTGTGTACAATATTTAAAAAAAATTAAATTATCATAATTCTTAATTAATCATATAAATGGTGATGTATATGTATAAAAGACTATATCTTTAGAACGTCGTAAAAACTTACAACTTACATCATACATTTGTGTAAATAAGATTTCTTTGTATAATCGTGATATAAATATTTTTTTATGCTACACGTATTACGTTTGTGCAATATTAATAAAATAAAATTACTACTATTCACATAATATATATTATACCCAACACAAAATACTTGAAATCCAGGTTGATACTCGATATTGACTTGATATTCAAAATCGACCCGATATTCGATATGGGAATAGACATCAATAATTGTTCTAACGCTTCATCGTAGCGAGATCAAATGTGAGGTTGTTGGTTATTTAAAATACAAAATCCCTATACAATCGAGCCAGCCCATGATAGAAACATGGAATTACTTGTATAATAATTTTCCATCAGCCCATCTTTAAAAATCCTATGAGATTAGGTTTAATTCCTTTTTCCACTATTTAGGAAATTTGATTTTCATCAATCAACTTATATATACAACAAATATAAGATATTTAACAATCAAACTAAGTACAATAATGATATAATTACAATAGAAAGCTGTGTATATAATGACCAGAATTTCATTAACATTACTATATTTTATGGCAAATGTTGCGGTCCTCGATACCGTAAACATTTTGGCAGTTCGGTGGCTTTGTAGTTGAGTTCAAGTTTGCTAATATTGGATAGATAATGGTACACAAATATGGACATTAGCCACAAAAAATTAGACCACGCAACAACAAACGTACAAAAGTTTAAAATTTACTTTGTGTAATTGTATTCACAATAATACATTGGACGATGTCCAACAAAATTACATGTGCAGTTTTGACTTCTATACATATAATAAAGTTGGAGGGTCGAAAGGACACAAAATCGATAACAGAACACGATATAATAGATTTTTAAAATTTTTATCCGTTTATATGTTTATTCGACTGTGAAAACGGCTGAACTAAATTTGTTACAAACTTTACAAATCCGCCGAGAAAATTCTCGACTATCCCTTCGGATAGATTTCACGCGGTTGAATCCGCGAGGCACAGCTAGTCGCAAATACTTTATTACAATTAGGAAAGCTTTGTACTAGTTTTCGATTTGTCGTTTCGTTACGGGAATCGTATGACGGTGGTTCCGATGGCCTCGTCGCTGCACGCGTGCGCCAGCGCCGACTCGAAGTCTTGAGGCAGATATACCTATAAAAGATAAAAAATAGTTGTTATTTACAACAACGTCTCCAGACTGGCATTAACATACATCTAAACGAATAAACCTCGAAAGTAAATACATGGAAATGAAATAAAGAATTGAAAATGAAGAAATGTAACGTAGATGTGATAGTTATCTAGCTATGAACCGTAAGAACCCGATGATACGGTTCGATGGCCTCGAGGCCAGAAGGCGGCGCTTACAAGCCCGCGTGGTTTGCAAGCTCCTTCGTAGCCTGTTCCGTTTTTTAGGCCGCTGCCTCGAATCTTTCGGGCTGCGGTGCGGGAGCGGCGGCAGCGCGGCGGCGAGGTGGGGAACTCCGCCCCCGCGCCGCTGTTTCGACGCGACGGTCGGTCTATACGATTTCATACATAAGATCCCGCCGCCGCTCCTCTGCAGCGGCCTTAGAAGCCGGGCGCGGGCTCCCTGAAAGCCCTCAATCACAGACACATATTTTCTGTCACTGGGCTTAACCTCCTAAGGTTCGCCTACAGCCGATAAGATTTTGTTTTTACAGATAAGGGCGCAGATGAGCAATCGGAGCCTGTTGATAACTACCAACGGTCGTGGACATCCGCATATTTGTTATGCAGATCGTTACCCTGCTTTCCTCCCATCTAATGGGCGACTACTCAAACTAAGTAACAAAAAATGTGAGCGAGAGGTACCTAGCCAGCCTTGCCTGTCCGCACCTGCAAAATGGCAGTACATCTTGCTGCAGCATGTAGAAGCCATTCTGGCTTAAAAGACTCCATTTACAAATAGAAGAGAACATATTGTTCCTTGATTTCATAAAGTACTGACGAGAAAGTAGGAAATTATTTTAATATCTTACTTTATCTAAGACGGGGCACAGTTGTCCGGCGTCCACCAGTAGCTTGATGGAGTTCAGTCCCGGTGCCAGGTAGTGCTGATCCTCCAGCCAGTCTGTGTTGGCGCCCAAACCCACCATCCACTGCAAAAAAAACAAAGAAAAAAAATATTTTTATGTATAAAAAACTGATGATGAAAAGCCATAGCATTAATAAAAACATCTTTGCCTTAAAATGTTTCAACGCGAAACAAGATTAAGACATAAATCGGGAAACTTTTAGTAGTGCCCTTGATGTATTGCGTTCAACTTGATTCTCACGACTTTTGAGTTTCAGTCCACTCATATCGTCAAGTTATTGCTATGCGAACAATATCTATACATATAATAAATCTGTAGAAGGGTCAATTCTGTACATTGAAAATATTGAAAAAGTAAATAGCAGGGGGTGTTACTGGATCGATACCAAACCCAAATTTGCGATTAAAAAAGTTTTTGTCTGTCTGTATGTATGTTCAGGCATCACGTGAAAACTAACGGTTCGATTTCGATGAAACTTGGTATAATTATACCTTATTATCCTGGGCATAAAATGGGATACTTTATAACCTTTAAAAAATACGTAGAAAAGAAATAAATCCATCCACGCGAAGACCGACATCCGCGCGGACGGAGTCGCGGGCGGAAGCTGGTAATAAATAAGCTTTGATTAACAGACATTTCCATTACTTTTGCGCTCTATTGGGGAGGCCTATGTTCAATAGTGAACGTTTTCCGGATAATGATAATGAGATTTTACAAAGAATTTACCACGTATACGAGATACTATGTACTGGCAGAAACATTCATGAGCTTGTGTCTATAATTGCACTACTGTAGATAGCTAATTTTTATTCAGTTATGTTGTGATAAAACATTATACATACTCTTAAAACTCTGAAAGTGTAGAAAGATGCAGTGAAGAGAATCCACAGAGGCGCGGGCAGGCGGTCGGTGATGAGGGGCTTCGGTCGCAGTTCCACCATCGCGGTTCTGGGCGCCGTTGCCCTGTAACATCCCATTGTTTTTATATATACCACTAGCTGCGCCCCGCGGTTTCACCCGCGTAAATTTTGATGCCGTGGAACATACAAAATCATCCCATGGCCCCCCAGGAACATTTTTTCGGGATAAAAACTATCATATGTATAAATCCAATTACTCTCTATGTGTGTGCCAAATTTCATATCGGTTCAGCAGTTTTTGCGTGAAGGAGTAACAAACAAATAAACATACAAATGTTCGCCTCAGGTTTATCCTACTAATATTATAAATATTATTAGGATAAACCCAAAAAGTGTCCAAAGAGGAAAATACTTGATCTTGTACACATGTTTACATCTACTTGCACACCAGGTATATGGCCCGTGCGACTGGTGGCCGTCTGTAGATGTGACGTCACTCACTTGAGCAGCACGGTGGGCCCCGGCGGCGGGCTGGGCGGACACGCGGGGCCCGTGCACGCTAGCACGGCGTCCCACGGGCCCGTGCGACTGGCAGCCGTCTGTAGATGTGACGTCACTCACTTGAGCAGCACGGTGGGCCCCGGCGGCGGGCTGGGAGGACACGCGGGGCCCGTGCACGCTAGCACGGCGTCCCACGGACCCGTGCGACTGGCGGCCGTCTCTAGCTGCAGCCACGATGGTACCGCGTGCGCGTTGCTCTCCATTTCTACTACCTCGTACGCGCCTGAAATTACATTAAATTATCGTTTAGATGAAGTTAAAGCCTTTCTTTTGTAGGTGTATATGATTAGAGCTACGTGTATAAACTTCAATAGCTTTGTTGTAATCGGTGATAAATATTAAGGCGTCGATATGGACTTTTTAGGATGGTGTTGTTTAATAGGTAATGGCGCTTAGCGCATACGCTGTCTTGTGTAGAGCACCTGTTCTGTGTGACACGCGTCACATAGGAATATTTCATAAAGTGTATATTTCACCGTAAGATTGCAAAAACCATTTACAAAATAATTCGGGAGATTGTAAACTGTCGGAAAATTGTGAACTGTACAAGTCGTTCATAATTTAACACATTATTTTTCGTTAGTTTATAATCTGTCTTGAGCAAAACCGTGAAATTGTGAATTCTTTGTATCAAATATGCAAGTGAAAGAAGCTGATTGGTCTTTTGTCGTGTGGCGTGCGCTGATTGGTCTAATGTCGTGTGACTTGGCTGTCATTAATTAGGCCGGTTATTAAATTAGGCTGTGTTAAACATTTGGCATTATTGTTAATAGGCTATTTCACAGGATTAAAAATAAAAGGTTATTGAATTTAATATTTAATTAATAAGATTTTTTAAGTCATTATGTGGTGAAATAATGTGTAATAATAATAATCAATACTTTATTTTAAATTTAATTTATAAAATATTTATTTTTATTCATGTCACGTGACACGAAACGACGAAAATTGACGATGACGTAGTATGGGCGTTAGCCCTATGGTAACCGTGGTAACCACAAAGTCTGCATTCCGAAATCTACTGATAGTACAAGTTAATTACTTTTTAATGTAACTTTTTTTTATATTCTGTAATATACAAAGTATATTTCATTCATTCCATGATTCATAGTACTAGTCTCTTGTCAAATTTCTAGCTCAACTTATGGATTTGACAACTGACAACAACAAAAAAGTTCTGAATAGTACTGGCAGTGATTTTCGGAACGCTACAAAGCACTCACAAGACACCATTTTACTTAACTAATAGTCGATCAAAAACAATTTACTATGGAGCTACAAAACTATTATCTATAGTGGACATAATGAAAGCAGTGAAAAGTTGGAGTTGACAAGTGAAAGGGATAGAGTTCACCATTTCACGGTTTGCTCAAGGCAGATTAGTTTATAACTAACGAACGTTAAATTGTGAATGGTTTGTACAGTTCACAATTTCCCGACAGTTTACAATGTCCCAAGTTATTTTGTAAACTAATCTTAGGGTGACACATACATACTTTATGAAACATTCATATGTGTAATAACATTTTTGAATAATTCATAGTTTTTACCAATTTTCTTTAGAGCCGGTCCCAATGAGCGCGGCACGGCGGCGGTACATCTCGCGCCCCAACCACTCAGCAGCTGCAGCAGGACGCAGCCCTCGCCGCTACTAGCGCCCACTATTGCTACGCTGAAATAATTTATAATGAAGTGACAGTCGTAGGAAGGGCCATTGAATATGGCTCACAGATCCGTTGTGTCAGAAGTTAGTCAAAAATAAAATTTTGATTTATCAATTCAAATTTAAAATACTGAAGTTGCGTCCTTCTATATAAACTCCTTTCGCACGCAAAAGTACGCGCACGCACTCCAGCATACACGCACTTACGCATCCAGGTCTTTTTACGTTATTTTGATTTACAGGAGTCTTCTAGTGCTTATACAAGGTTGATAAAAGCGAGATGCGTTAAATTTAACCACATATACTATAAGTGCCTATAGTTAATCCGAACCTATTAAAAAACGTTTACGACAAGTATACGAAAACACTCTTTTCAAAGAATTAAATAGCGAAAAAATGTAAACACACTTTGTACCGGCGGCTACAGCGAGCGACAACCTCGCACGTGAATGACCCCAGCCGCCCATAGGCAGCTGGACTCGCGATTAGCTGATGATACAGCGTGTACGATGAGAAAATCTTTAAAAATTGCTGTGGCTAAACTCTGCTCCGATTGATCTGATTTTCTTGTGTAGCCTGGAAATGATACACTAAATATGTGGTTTTATTCGTCTCTCGCTTTTTTCAACCTTGTATATCTTTAGGGGAGGAGTAGGTACCGTTTCCCGGTGCAGTTTTGTGGTCCGTATCGCAGCCGCTCGAGTGCCGTGAGTGCGAGCGCGCCGGCGCACGGCAGCGACGCCGCCGCGTCCGCCGCCAGGCTGCGCGGTCTCTTCGCCACGCGCGTGCTGGTACATAACAGCGTGTAAGGACACCGTATGATAATAATACCTAGTCTAGCCATAAGTTCTGTTACAAAGAAAAACATTTTTTTATCAAATGTATTTTTTTTATTGTAACAGTATTTATGGCCAGACTAAGTACATAGATAGGTCGTTAAGCCAAGTTTCTTAAAGTACTTTATTTGGTTTGTTCGATACGATAGGATACGTGTCAAAAAGTACTCATTAAGTAAAAAATACACTCTTGAATTTGATGTACGTAACAGTAGGCTGTATTTGTTCACCCTTACCCCCTTATTAATATACATAGAATAACTTTATTCAAGCAGTAACCTAGTAATAAACTGACATCTGTCAAATTTCATACTTTATAAGTGCTTTTTAAGGGGGTAAGAGTTCATAAATAGAACTAAAAGAGCTATTGTCATATGTACATTTTGTATAACATGTAATATTTGTGCATATATATAAGTTTAAGTGTACCTTCTAATAACAAGAAGCTCGCTGGCCGCGCCGCCCGCCCACTCGCTGACGCAGCCCCACACCTCGTCACCCATCTCCAGGTCGCTCACGCCCACGCCCACGTCCAACACCACACCTACAATATGTTCATACATTTAATCAGTATTAGTAGTGTAATATTGAGATAATTCTGTGAGATTATCGATAATGGGGCCGGCACGATCGTCAGAAAAGTAACTTTTCGATTATATGATGCCTTAAAAGTTAATTTTGAGAATGATATCGAGTTTGTGGTCAAACGAACTTCCTGGTATCCCAATCGTTTTAAATTTTGCATACATATTGAAAACCGATGACAATACAATAATTTAATAATTAACTTGCTGTGCCCTGCGGTTTTACTTGGGTGAAATCTGTTTTTGTTCAGGTTACTATGTAAGCGTTATTTGTTTCTTAAACTATACAGGGTTACATTTTGGTCACCGGCCCAATTTTAAAATTAGGAAATAAACATCATTCCAAGGGTGTGTTTTAAATTGTATTGTATGATTGTAATATTTTGTTAAATAAAAATCGATTTTAAATGATCCTTAAAAATACATCAATCGTTGTTTATACGAAAAATGTATCGACTTCAAGGTCAGTGACGCCAGCCGAGCGACACTCGCAAGTCAAATGCCACATTGTGACCAAGAAACATGTTTCTAACATGTGACAAAGTAATTTTAACAAATTATTTTTTATTCTTTTTTATTTCATAAATCGAATGTATTCTTGATTCTGAACCAAACCTGAAAATTTGGCAAAAAGTAACCCTGTATATTACTTTTATTCACACGGATAACTTGGTTAATATGTGCAATAAAAAGTAAAACTTCATACACGAAACATTATCTGGCTAAGATAGTATATGTCCCTCTCCACTTCCATTGGCCTCGCCTGATCACACTTTTTGTAACGCTCTCGTTACGCATTTATCAGCTTACTCCCCAAGTCAAGCGCGTGTAATAAAGGCTTACTTCAAAAAAGGACTGACTACCTGAGAACCCCCTGCCGACGTTGACGTAGGAGCGCGCGAGCAGGGAGCGCAGCGCTGCCGCGCGCCCGCGCAGCACGAGCCGGTCCGCGGGGCACACGCTGAACGCCTGCACGCGCACTAGCACCTCGCCCGCGCCCGCACCTGCAACATTTAACGACTTTTGAGTACTGTCGTCTTTTGTCTGAATGTTATTGTGAGTTAATCATGTATTATACTAGGTTCTCTGTGGATACCCCCCGAAGATGCTGCCACCTTATCGTGGTGGGGGAGCTTGCGCGCCTCTGTGAACTTCAAGGCTATGCTGGACAGGGCTAGCCGTACCGAAAAGACTTGGGGATACAGGCCAGACTAAGAGCAGCTTAACTGGAGGGTCCTCCACCCGTCCCTCTGAATCAGCAGATGCCGCCGTGGATTAGGTCGACTGGTAGAATTTGCTTCTTTAGAGCATTGGGGCCAGGAGTCAGGATGAGAATCGGACCTCATTGCACGGTTCCGACGACGTAGTAGGGACTGTTCAGAGGCGGCCAGATCAATATAGGTACCCTACGTGGATATAAGCTCCGACTCAGCATCCCAACTCGGGACCAGCTTACCACTAGAGCACGAGGCAGTCAATTGAAAAAAGGTGTTTTTCAAAGATGTTCTATCCCGTGCGTCCCCTAGATTTATGCTGTGGAAGCGAAGAAAAGCCCAGTACAGCTTCACCGGATTGCTCTGAGTGTCTGTCGGACGACGAGACAGTCGAATCTAAGATATATTGAAGATGGCCGAACAAGACTTTCGCAACGTCAATCAACTTTGCTCATGCTTTAATTGGACGACCATTTCTGTCTGTATCTTCTCCACAGCTAGCTGAGAACCACATTGCCGGGTGGAGCAGATCAAACTACATATTAGGAATAGGTTCCACCTAGAGTATAGGTAATTAGGTAAGTATACTGTATACATATTCTTTATAAGAACTTTGATTGGTGACTTAAAATTACGATTTAACTTCTTATTAGTGAGTATCTCAGGACAAATTGTGCCGGTACCTATATTCTGGACGCGACGGATAGTCAGGGGTGGCCGAGTTGAAGAGGAAAAAGGAAACAAATCGGCGCGCTTTAATTTTGTCATTTACCCGCTACCACTTTGAAGGTCCTTTTGAGGCTATCACCAAATGGAAATCACCTCTGTGCCTATCAATTAAATATTGACTACACAGCGAATGAACTAGCATTGAAATACGGCCCGAGAATTAAGTCACATTACCCTAACATTTAACTTAACAAAAATTGGATATCTTTTTCTAGTCTGTCAGTTGGTACGGATAAAAAAGATGCAAACACAAGTCAAACGCTCGAGCGAGCCTCTCTATCGCTTGTTCCGTGTCTTCGCTTCCACTTGGAACGTGACAGTGAGTATTTCGTGCGTACAGCCGGCATTTATCGCTTTACAGGATGTTATTAAAACTAAAACTAAGGTCTTATATTGTTTTTAAATTAGGAGCATCAACGTACCGGGAGACACAGCGTCCTCGACGAGTATAACGGTCTGGTCGGACTGCGTGTGTAGGGCGCGCGCATGCGGCCCCGACGGCGCGCGGTTGGCAGCCTTGATGCCGATGATGACGCCGGCACTGCCCCCCACCACCGCGCCGCACACGAAAAACATCATACTGCGGCGCCACACTACAACCACACACTGCCATTAAATAATAAAACTAAATAAAACATTGAAAGAAACTCTGACAACAAACAATTTCTAAAATACTTAGAAATAATATTTGTGTTGTAGTTTTTATTAATCTTGTAGTTTTTATTAATTATTATCGCCTTTTTATCTTCTTCTAGTTGTAAACGACAACAACTGAGAAATTTTGTTTTGTGTTGTTGTTGCTTTTCATCTCTTTCCATCATTCATGTTTTTGGTGTCGGGGTTTTTTATTTTTATAATTTTATTTTATTATACAAATCAGTCTATCTGTTAGAGAGTTGTGACGGCACAGACATATATACAAACATACAGAAATCGACGTCAGATATAACATTTTCTGTGTTGGGGTTAGTAATCATACAAAACCTCAGCCAAATAAAACTATTTACAATATTAACATATTACTTTTATCCAATCTGAGTTCCTTGATTCACTTTTAATAATTCTACTTAGTCTGGCCCTAAATACTGTTACAATTAAAAATAAAAATTATTACATTTGAATTTGGAATGTCATTTTTATACGATTGTTCATTGTGTTTTCTAATTTTGGCGCCAATATATTGTACAATATTTTGCGATTTTAAAATGGAGTGGGGTGATAAAGAGAACAAAATCGCTGTGATTGTATTACACAAAGTAGGTATGGCGGCAAACGCAATTTTTAAATCTCTCCATACACTTGGTATTAGTCAAATGAAAAAAAGGGCTATTAATAGGTACAACGAGAGTTCCTCTGTTTGTGACAGAGAAAGATTTGGCCGTCCATGTAGTGTTCGTAAGAAAAAAGTGGTCAGCAGAAAGGGAAAGAATTCGAAGAAATTCTCTCCGAAAGCAAAAGATATCGGGAAATAAGGATAGCACATAGAATCATGTCACATGTTTGAAGGGATGACTTAGGACTTGCAGCTTATAAGAGACGCATTGATAATTTCTTAACTGATAAATTAAAGAAGAATAGGGTGGTAAAATCGAAATAACTACTGAAGCGTTACACAAAGGGAGGTCACAGAAAAATTTTCTTTACGGATGAGAAAATTTTTTAAGAGCAACATTTTAACAAATAAAATTACCGTATTTATACTCAAAGCTCTAAGGAATCTTCCCAATTAGTCGACAGAGTTCAGAAGTTAGTTAAGCCCCTTAATAACCAAATATGGTCCTTCCAGCAAGACTATTCACCGGGTCATAAAGCTCGGTCCATGCAGTCTTGGTTGGAAGTGAACATCTCAGACTTCATCAGAGCTGGAGCCTGGTCGTCATTTAGTCCCGATCTCAATCCGCTGGATTATGATTTATTGTCAATTTTAGAGGGTACAGCTTGCTCTAAACTCCATGATAATTTGGAGTCCCTCAAACAATCCATATTTTTTTTTTGGGGTTGGCAGTGAAGAATTCCCCCGTCCAAAGAGTGTATTCTTTTATTGATAACTGGCCTCAACGTTTAAAGGAATGTTTTGCAGCCAATGGTGACCACTCCGAATAAGCTTTTTATATTTCTAATTGTTTTATATTTGTGTGTTAAGCTAACACACTGTAAAAGTAATAGATGTTATTTGCAATTAAAAATATTCTTTTCTTTGTAGCAGAACTTATGGCTAGACTAGGTATATTTTGTATTCAAAGAGTGAGAAATAAAATCTATTTACTTACTATGGTCTTTGAACAATGTGACGAGTTCTTGATACAAGACCATAGGGGACAGTGGCGGTGCTCCTTCGCGGATACGGCGAGCTGCCTCCCTGCTCCATGCCGTGACACGTTCTCTACTCTGTGCTATCAGCTCGTGGTGCCATAATTCAGCAAAGGCTTCTCGTATCTGGAGTTGAATATGTCACTATGAAAGTGCACATAATGATAACTGCAAGTATATAGTTGTTTTTGTTTGTCTCTTTTTATAAATATGTAATACAGTACATAAAATTTATTCATGAATTTTACAATATTATATCTCATCCTAACGTATTACTTAAAAGCATTAGCTGCTTTTAAATATACTATAATATTTAAAAGCATTAGCTGCTTTTAAATATTATACTATAATAAAATATTATATTATAATAAACCGTAATAAAATTATTAAAGTTGTTTGCCTAGCAGTCAAGACGGGTTACCTATACAATATATATTTTACAATAAGTTGTGTATAAATGTAGTGCATATTATACAAGTGACAGTAAATGCAAAAAAAATTGTTTTTACATACCCTGTGGATAGCATCTGTCGCTTGATCCACAACATTTTGAAATTTGTTTCTACTTGA
>LUGF01053293.1:41436-55275 GCA_001625245.1 Calycopis cecrops
GCAGCAAAAGTACTGCCTCTATGTTTCCTGCACGGTTTAACTGCACTGCACTCGGAAAGGGAACGGTACAGTATCGCCTATCGCTTACGTATCGGCATTGCCCGTACATCATTTTTAGAAAGAGGTAGTGCCACTCTACGTGCTTGCATGCAGTCGAATTGGACCGGCACGACCGGGGAGGTACCTCTCGCTTACACGAGACCGGCGTAAAGTGACAGCTGTGCTGTCGCGTTTCGTGCGGTGTGTAAGTATCCGGCGGCCCATGGAGGTAGGAGGAGAAAGAAGGGGAAGTGCATCTGTATAGCCTCTATGCGAATGTCTCTATGGGCCTCAGTGGTCATGAATATGGCTGCTCCGACTGCTCGTTTGCCCCCTATACCATTAAAAAAAAATCAATTCTGCTATGGCCAGATTGTGTGGCTTACGTGCAAACTCATCACAGAACGGATAATATCCGTCAATTATCTTAGTATCAACGATATATTTTATGAGATGATTTTTGTAATAAAACAAAAAATGTGAAATAATAATAATTTTTATTCGTCACTTAAATAAAATTTGAGTGTCTGTTTGTGATATGAAATGCCAGATTTCAAGATTAAATATTATTTTAGCACTTTGGCGGAGTAAATAATATTATCTAAATGGTACATACTCTTATACATTTAGGTTAACTGCGTAAATAGACAGATTGGTGTGACGAAACTAACATGTAAGTGAGTTTCCGGTGGCCCTTTGGAGGAGGCGGAGGAAACGAGGGCAGCGCATTTGCTTAGTAATTGCGTGGATGTTTATGGACGTCGATAGATATTAGATAAGTAAAATATAAGATAATAAGATATACAAAAATGAGTACCTAGTTAGTACGGAGAACCTACATAATGTTACATAATAATATCATGTTTTTATATGTAATTATATCGCCTGGTTGATGCCTGGTGGACGCCTCGCCGTAAGCGCGTTTATAGCGGCTCGGGAGCCGGTTCAGAGTCGAGGCGTTTCCGTTACGCTTCCCATTAGTGTGTGTTGTAGTATGGAGTTTCATACAAAGGATACTGAACGGCTCGAGGTGATACGGTTACGCTCCCTTTCCGAGTTGATAAGAGTGCGGTGACCATAAGAGTGAATTTATCACTTTGTAAGTTAGGCGGACGACGCACACACGACGCATGGCAAACGTTCACGGCTTGTGGGCGACGCGTTACCAACTCGTCGTGTCTGACCTCGGATCTCGGACGCAGTAGCCCTCTCTCCTTAAGAGATGGGTTAATGCCAATAAATCTCGGATTAGGTAATATTAATACATTCTTGGAGCAATATTAGAATACCTAGTTTTTCTTTGTAATATCTACAATATAACATATTCTCTTTATTCCGTTTGCCTTTAGTTGATGATTCGTTGCTCACTAGTTGGCGACGCGTCGCCACGAGTAGACTACGTGTTGCTAACTAATTGACGATGCGTGATGAGTTGGAATCTAGTCGATGGAATGTGTGAACACATGAAGCCGACAATCCAGCCTCTGTAGTAGTTGGCAACTAGTTAGCGACTATTCGGTAAAGAGCGCCGACTACCCGGCTTACTTTCTAAATATTTCTTCAGAAAATGTATAGATGTATTAAGAATTTTAAGGATTCATAATTTATCTACCCTTTATAGGTAGGTACCTAGCGCCTACTCATTTCAAACTTTCTTTAAGGGCACTGTGCAGTGTGCGTCTCAGCATGCCCGCACAAAAAAGCCCTGGGAAGTGCCTGTGCAATAGTTTGTACTTTGTATGCATCCGAGCTCTCTCACCTATATACTATTATTAAGGAAATGAATGGATTTGAATTACAACAAGCACGTCCCGCAAACAATTAGCCCAGTCACCCTTGTTAGACATTTTAAGTGGATAAAACCTCAGGGTGCAGTCAGTAACACACAAATAGCTTTTTTTCTCTCCTCATATCGATGAAGCTGCACTGACCTTCAGTCCTCAGCGTAGATTCTATCTAAAAAAAAAAGCTTTTTTCTTAGTTACTTTCACTTCACTTTGCGCACATTTTTTTTCTTAGGATGCTGATGTTTAGGTTAATAGGTTATCTTAGCTATTTGTTATCCAAATAAAATATCTGGTTCAGGTGGGGTTCCTCGTTCTTAACAAAGATTAGGCGGATTGCTAATTGCTGGTAAGAAATTTTCAGAATAGTCACCAGCGCCGTGTTAAGCTATTCGGGCACTGTTCGATTGCTCTTATTGGTCACATGGATTAATCATAACCTATATGACTAATGATATCAAATCGATCCCGGTAGGCCATAATATTATTTACTGCTTTTTTAGCGGGGCTCCTTGCAGTAAGAGGCTACTTTTGCTGTGGTTAATTCAGCACTGATAGACAAATATGACAATGGATTATATTGTAAGAGGTAGTGCACACTGCATGCTTGCATGCAGCCGAATTGGGAAGGCACGACCGGGGAGGTACCTCTCGCTTACACGAGATCAGCGCAAAGTGACAGCTGGGCTGTCGTTGCGGTGTGTAAGTAGCCGGTGGCCCATGAATGGGGGAGAAGAAAGGAGAAAGAAAGGCAGCGCGTCTGTATAGCCTCTATGCGGTTGTCAATAGGCGTCGGTAGTCATGAAAACGGCTCCTACAAAAAATATTCTCTTTGCTTTCTGGCTTTTGCCGGGCCCAAACGGTCCATCACAAAATATTTACCTGAAACTCTACAGATTATCTGATGGTTTATATTATGAAATTGTTCCTTTCGGCTCCCACTGCCGTAAAGTGACAGTTTTGTTCGGCGCGTGTATGTCTCTGACGATTCATTAGAGAGGACGGCGGAGAACATCACGTCTATACGATTTCTAAAATCATGATTAAATTAATGCTTCTTGATGTCCCAAAGTCTACAACTGTGCGTTTCAGGCGCAATTTCTTACCACGCACAACATATCTATGGAACCAGCTGCCACAGTCGGTATTTCGGAACCTATACGACCTGGGGTTCTTCAATGAATGAGTTTAGGTACTATTTATATATTGTATATACCCTTTAAATAAGAATTTAAAAGGTCAGCAAAGCGCCTGCAAAGCCTCGTGTTGTGAAGATTTCTATGGGCGGTATTATCTGCTCGTATGCACTTTATTCTATGTAATAAAAAGTACTTTTATTGTTAAAAACTTTTATTTAGTACAAGTACAACAATAGTTTTGTTTTCCTACTAATATTATAAATGCGAATGTTCGTATGTTTGTTTGTTTGTTTGTTACTCCTTCACGCAACAACTGCTGAACCGATTTTCATGAAATTTGGCACATACATAGAGAGTTACTTGGATTAACACATAGGATAAATTAGATAAGTTAGATAGATAGTTTTTATCCCAAAAAATGTTCTTATAGGATGCCATGGGATGATTTTCCACGGGATAGAAATTTACTCGGGTAAAACCGCGGGGGGGGGGGGGGGNNNNTAGGTTGTATAAAATACATATCATTATAAGAACTAAGAAGGAATGTTATATTAACTATGTTTGATCAGGAATAGTAGAGAAATAAGTGTGTTTCAGAGATTTAAAAGCTTTATCATCAATTATCATCAAAGACATCAATAAAGAAACGAATCTAAATACATAGTTATATTCTTCGAAAAGCATTTTTAGTTAAAAATATAAATAAAATATAGATATTTATTTAAAAAATTAAAAGGAGGCGGTTTTTGGAGGATCTGGTCTCGTATTATTATATCATGAATAGAAAAAAATACTCAGACTTCTTTGAAAATCAAATAAGTTATGAAACAAATTAGTTCAATAGTGAGTTAAAAGTAAAAAAAAAACTAATTGAAGATTTACAATTTATTGACTATTAGATAACAGGCGTCTCTCGTATTTTTTTTGTATTTCTCATTGTTTTGTGCATATACTAAATAAAAAGTATTTATTTAGTCTATGGTTGTATGCATTTGGAGCTTTGATGTGGTTTTGTTAACCGTATGATTGACCCCTTCAAGCCGTTAATTTTACTTATATATTTTAATCGTATTTGTAGTTTCCCAGGTTAGTAATTGATGTGCCAGTGACAATACGTTGAAGTACCTATATGAATACGCTATTGGTAGTCTAGATTGTCGTGGACAGATTAAATAGTTTTATCGATGAAACTAGGGTGCATGCAGGGGTTTTAACTATCAAAATTCTCCTGTACAGTTTATTTCTTTTATTTCATTACTTGTTATAAGAGCAGTCCTACGTCCATACAATTTTGTATCATCTCTTTTCTTGAATTATTTAAATAGTATAACATGTGTTAAAATATTTTTTAAACAATTATTATAGTATTCAGTAATTATCATTCAAGTAGTCTTTTACATTTTGCACAAGTCTACACGCCCAGATACTTGTGTAGTTGGTGGGTAGGTTCCTATAATATTTTTATACCGTTGGAAGTTGTATGATATTTTCATTACTATTTTCGCTTTCGTTTTTGTCAGTTGTATCAATAATTTTGTTTATCCAATTTCGACTAAAGGACACC
The DNA here is from genome assembly GCA_001625245.1 of Calycopis cecrops. Taxonomy (NCBI): domain Eukaryota; kingdom Metazoa; phylum Arthropoda; class Insecta; order Lepidoptera; family Lycaenidae; genus Calycopis; species Calycopis cecrops. Next base: position 45,963 of record LUGF01053293.1, read on the forward strand.
TGGAAATTTTAATTTATTACATCAAAATCAATGATATGAATTTGTAATCTTAATAGTTTTAAGTATAAAAATAGTTCTGCTACGGCTATATCGCAGTATTTATGATCAATCGCCCACGCAGATTTCTGTATATTATATGTATAATATACAGGGTTATTTTTTGGTCACCTGCCCAATTTAAAAATAAGGAAGTAAACATCATTCAAAGGGTGTGTTTTAAATTTTATCGTCTACTTGTAATATTTTGTTAAATAAAAATCGATTTGAAATGGTCCTTAATAATAAATACATCGATTGTTGTTCTTACACGAAATGTATCGACTTCAAGTTCAGTGATGCCAGCCTATCGTGAGTCGCGAGTGTCATGCTCGTGGTGACCAAGAAATATGTTTTACAATATGGGAGAAAGTAATTGTATTTAATTATTTTTTTATTTCATAAATCGAATTTATTATTGATTCTGAACCAAACCTGAAAATTTGGCCGGTGATCAAATAGCAACCCTTTATACTCATCCAATAATAATGGAGAATGTTACTAGGTACGCCAAATCGCTTGAAAGTTTGTCCCAGTAAGGACCGTAAGTAAATAAATACACTACTTTTTGTTTCATTCAAATTTTTTTTTCAAAGCTTTCGAAAAATGTCGAGTTCCGCTAACGGTCACGTGACTCCCTGTGACATCATTCCTCAACACGCTCAGCACGCTCGCAGTCGCGCGCCCTTATTAATTATTTGTAACGACGATATCTCAAAAACTATTCATCTGAATGATATAGTGTAAAAGGCAATTGTAATCTGCATTAAATACCTAAGCTATCTAACATATTTATTTGGATAAGGATTAATACCTACTGAACTGAAGAAAACTGAAAAACAACTCTGAAGAGAGAAAAATTTAAAAAATGGAGGGAGTCCTTTGCCCAACAATGGGACACATAATTTGTTTGATTTAATATAATATAATAAAGAAAACTGCTTTGAAAATAATGTAATGTTTTAAATAAAAATTTTAACATAAAAGTGGCTGTTGTAAGTTAACTATAAGAGATAGAGATATGTTATCGGGGACTTTTTCGTATAATTTTTATAGATTTTGAATTTGCTAGTACTTTTCTCAACTATATTTTTGCTAGTTTACGTGGCGTTTCAGTGGATATGAAATACAAATGAATATGTTAGTTAGCGTACGCATTTAATGCACATTAAAATTGCCCTTTACTCTATATTAATCAGAGGAATAGTTTTTGAGATTATCGTCGTTAGAAGTAATTATTAAGGGCGCGCGACTGCGTGTGTACTGAGCATGTTGCGTTGTGACGTCACTTCGTCACGGGCAGCCCACGTCGCGCGGTATAACTTGTTTTACTTATAAATCGGAAACTAATTGACGTATCGAAATAATTTTTTCACTAGTATTTTTTATTTTTGACAGAGAATATGGAGAGCTATTTATCAAAATTAAGTAACTTTCTCCATTGAAAAGATAGTAAGAGGTAGTGCCACGCTAATAAGAGGTAGTGCCACGCTAATAAGAGGTAGTGCCATGCTAATAAGAGGTAGTGCCATGCTAATAAGAGGTAGTGCCATGCTTATAAGAGGTAGTGCTATGCTGCGTTGTGGCAGTATCTTGATCACATGAGACCACCATGCTGTATATATGGAGTCGCGTTTCGTATGGTTTGTGAGTAGCCGGTGGCCAATTGGAGGGTGGGAGAAATGGGAAGAACGCAACTGCGTAACAATCTTGTGGCTGTCCGTGGGTGTCGGCAGTGATCCAAAGGCGTCGACTGTTCGTTTACCCCTTATAAGTATTATAAAATGCGAGTGCCAGACCAGAGAAAGAAATTCGCGGAATTTTGGCACTGTCTTAACGTTGGTGGTCAGAGGAGCTCAGAGTCAGAGTCAGTTCCTTCTGTGAACAAGCAAACCGTCAAAATGTTTTCTTTTTAGAATTATTTATAATCCTTACCTTAGCATATATTCCTGGATTGGACTTGTTTTGGCAGTCTTCCGTACCAGAAAATATTGCTATGCCATATAATGTACCTGATCGACTTAAGCCAGAAAAGTGTACTGCCGGATCTCCCGTGTCACCCTTTGAACGACCAAAATGTATTACTATTAAAGTATTATGTAATATATTACTATTAATGTATTATTACAAAAATGTACTACGTACATCCTTTTAATGTGTTAAAGCAACGATTGCGTACCTATATCTAATCGGCAAGATGTTGACATACCAGGATCTGAATAACCTTGGCATAGTGTGGGCAAATTTTTTTTAGGACTCATTAGGCTTTTTTCATGATCTTTCTTAGACTCATGTAGGCGGTTTTGGCTGGCTCGACCGAGGAGGTCTCTCTTACACGACCTCTCGCTTACTAGATACCGGAATAAAGTGTCTATGCTGTCGCGTTTCGTGCGGTATGTAAGTAGCCGGTAGCCCGTGGAGCCCCCCTCCAGAAGGAAGGAGGACAACGCATCTGTGTGGCCTTTAAGCTGATGTCTACGGCGCCCCCTTATACTATGTAAAAAAAAATCATCAAAAAGTGCTTCTTAGGGCTTCCCCTTTGAAATGCAAGGTCGTGAGCGAGGGCTCACTTCGCTTTCGCCTACCTGTGATATTGCCGACCACAGAGGTATATGAAACTAATACTTCGATACTGTCGATGGAAACCAAAGAGATAATTTGTTTTTGATATCTACGATTGATGAACCAATTTGATGTTTTATCCATAATTACGGGAATATATTTACGAATTGCATCTACCCCGCTACCGCGTTGATACCTTTAGCTCCCATGACACTAGCGTGACGTAACAGCTGTACTATCAAATCTTAACTTACCGCACACAAGGCTACGCCTTTTTGTTTGCCCTGTAGACACATGTGGTCATGTTGCAGGTGGTAGTCGCTACCGTACTGCTTGCGGCACATCATTTTTGGTACCTCAGACACAATCATACGCCGTAACTCTTGATTGACTCCTTCACGAATTTGACCTGTAATCTGAATAAGGAAGCATTTGATATTCGGTTCTTAACTTTTACACTTCCCTACTTCCCTCTATGGACTGCCTCGTCTACTCGGAAGTAAGTTGAAAGACGTGCGGTCCCGGGTAGGACCAAAAACTGCTTATCGGATTTTACAATTTCTATTATCAGTTCGGAGTCATTTAGCGGTGTTACAACTCCATGCCTCGGAGGTTATGTTAAGCCGTCGGTCCTGAACTTGACTTCTCTCCGGTCGTGCCGGATTTCCGTCCCATTCCCGTAAGAGAAAGATGGAATAGAGAATGCACATGTGTCAGGGCAAACATTTGTGCAGTATAATACCTATGTCTGCGCAGACGGCTCTTCCCTATGGAGATGGCACGAGATAGTATTTTTTTATTTATATCTCTAGCTGTTCTAATCCCATGGAATTATCGAGATGAACAAAATATGAAATATATTTGACGGTCTATACTCCGACCTATCGAATATACACAGGCAGTTCGGTCCAGCCGTGTCGGAGGAGTCTACCATAGGCACAGTAACATGAGATAGGTTTTCAATAGGATGAATGATTGATCTAATGTCGCACAAATTTTACAAGATGTGAATGATGAGGCAGAAAATCTCGTAAAAACGCCCGATTTTATGAAATTGTCTGTAAATTTGTAGGTTGGAGTATAGGTCGTAAAGTAAGTATATTTTTATTTATTAATCGCATCTTAACTTTATCTTTTAACGATTATCAATCGAAAGTTACACGGGTAAAACAGAAGGGCAAAGCTAGTTCATTATAATAAGCAAATTGAAAACAGTTTATGGATACCATATTACATAATATTATAATAAACCCCAAACCGTAGTCCCAGAATCTCAGTTGAAAGTGACCACCGACTAATAACTGCAAATGCAGTATTAAATTAAAAAAAAATATTAAAACAACAATATAGTGCTAAGTCGTCAACTTTTTTCTATGGTAAGGATAATCCTACTAATATTACAAATAAGCTTTCACTAAAAAACTATTCAAAAGATTTGGCTAAAGTTTGGCACTTATGCTAGCTTAGCTTAGATTATGCTAGCTGCGCCCCGCGGTTTCAGCCGCGTAAATTTCGATACTGTGGAAAATATAAAATCATCCCATGGGAACATTTTTTCAGAATAAAAACTATCCTATGTGTTAATCCAGGTTACTCTCTATGTGTGTGCCAAATTTCATGAAAATCGGTTCAGCAGTTTTTGCGTGAAGGAGTAATAAACAAACAAACATACAAATATTCGCATTTATAATATAGTAGGATAATAACGATAAAATTACTTTCTATCCCGATAAAATTAACCGTTGGATTATAATTGGTTTCAAAATTAACGATTAAAAAACCAACACAGAAACTAGTGACTTATAATCATGTGGCACCCTTTTTCTGGAAAAGACGAGACAGAGAGAGACGGAGAATAAGAGAGAGAGAGAGAAGGTTGGATCTTAGTGAAATTCGTTACCACGGAACCGAAACCGGTGACAACAGTTTCACCGTAGAAAGCCGGCAGTTCAGCTTCGTGCGCCGCCAGTGCAACGGGCTGGATACGTAAACCCACCTCCACTGCAAGATTAGTCTAAAACACAACAATAATATATACAGATAACAATAAAAGTATAACAAATAGTAATTACCCCTATGTGGATTTTTTACCCACAGAAAGTACCTATGTGTAGCAAAATGTTGAAAAGTTTGAATACAGTCAAGACGCATTTGCTTATACTATAAGGGGCCAAACGAGATATTGGAGCCTTTTGTACACGATTTTGAAACTGATGCGACGTCCTCCTTTCCCCTTCCCTCTTATTACACAATATCATTATCCTTGACTCGCACACTTATAGCACTTCAAGGCGGCATGTGATATGCATTCCTATTCCGCTGCATGCGTGCGTGATTACTTCTAATAAAACTTATATTTTTAATTTGAATCTCGCCCCGCTCGACAAATAAGAAAACGAGGACCTGTAGAGGATTATTATTAAAACACCGGCAAGCTTTCAGATATAGACAGCTATCATATTTTACAAAGATATTTGGTTATATATATATATTTCGCTAGGCTCTTCAGAAAGTTTCGAAAAGCCTATGCCATGTGATGGAACATCAGTAGAGCAGAAATAATATAGGAAAATACAGGGTTATTTTTTGTCACTGACCAAATTTTAAAATAAAATATTTTGTTAAATAAATATTGATTTGAAATGGTCCGAAAAGATAGATACGTTCATTTGACGACGTAACGACCGCAAAGCTCAAACAGCTGCAGTGTTACGCATCCTCTTTAACTGTAACTGTTTGTATCTTTATTTTAAACACATTTTTATTAAATTATTAGATTCATACTTTGGCGAGCTTAAAACAGTTTTATTAGACTATTTATTTCTGTAAGTTATAATAAAATTGACTTTCCTAAAAGGTATTCAAATATTTAAAACCGATATTTTGAAGGTCACTGTCACCGGGCACCGCTCCAAGGTTAGGAAATTGTCGTTCGCTCTGCGTGTCTATGAGTTATGTTTTATTCTTCTTATTTCTAGGGATTTTATTTTTTTTATTTCACAAATTGAATATATTATCAATTCTAAACCAAATCTGAAAATTTGGCCGGTCTTTGACAAATAACCCTGGATACCTTTAAATTCAATATTCAAATATGGTTTCAACGGATAAGTAATTACATATCACATTTTTATAGTGTCAAGTTGCTGATACGGAGTGCTTTCCTTTTAGCTTAGAGATATGCTTAAAATTCCCTTTTCGATGTCGCTGAGTTGGTAGTCACATACTGAGAATCGCTTGTTTGTTTTTCTATGAATAATTAATCTAGCAACTAGAGACAGTTCTTTTGGAACCCACAGACGACATTTTTGGCACTTTTTGGTGCCCTTGCTCTGTGCTCTGGAACTCCACGACACATTTCGTTCAACGCTAGGGCTGTCACAGCGAAAATTAATGTAAAGATTGTTTTTATATAGGTAACCGAGCTGTCTGAGCCTTTTGATTATTTTCTACTTTATTTTTATTTAGACGAGTGTCCCGTCGTCCCGACTTGCTGGAACAGCTGTCACTTGCGGCGGTATCCTGGGCAAGAGGTACCTCCTTGGCTGTGCCAGCACCATACGACTGTAATTCACGACATTTCCTCTTTCTTTGATATTAGGTCCATGAAGTAAAAGGGTCCGAGGCCTGAGGGCAGAGCCGGATTTGAGGCAGGGAAGGCGAGGCGGCTCCCCAGGGCCTTGGCGAGAGCGGAGAGAGGGCCCTCCACGAAAGAAAAACAATTCATAATAATGCGCTTTACTTCGAGGTTGCCTCTCACCTCTAAATCGGAACCTGAGTGTTATGAAAATGACGTGAGATCTTGAAATACCTTGACTAGTGCCAGATTGTGTTCAGGATAGTACTGGGTCATCTTGTAGTAGGGATGGCGCCTGATGTCCACCACCGATAGGAGCTTCCCGCCGAAGTCTCTGAACACTGAGCCCATCCTTATCGTCACTTCCTCCTTCGTTACGCTTGTAAAGTAATTTGTACATTTTTAAATAAACTCTTTTAAGTAGGAAAACAGTCAGCTTAATACAATCTAAACGGATTAAACTATACAAAATTTGATGCTTTTAATAATGGTATGTAATTAAATTAAATTAATAATGGTAGCCCAGGAGCAAAATAGTCAGTCGTTTTCTAAACGTATCCATATAATTATTTTGATAATAATATTAATTAGGTACATGAATTGTAGAAATCTACGAGTGTTACTATTGGTACATTATCACGTGAAATTCGATCAGCTTATAACGACCACTAACGTATAATGTTATTCCATATACCGGATCGTTCCCGCCGCGTGAGCGCAGCTAGAAGTCTCTCATCAGCGCTAATCAGCATATACTACACGGACGCGGTAAGACGGGACCTGGCAAAAATTCCATTCCCCGCTCTCCACCTCCGCACCACCCCCAATGTCGTCATATTCCCCCGACATCGGTGGAAGTGCGGGGCTAGACAGCATTCTTCGCCTTCTTGCCGGGTCCCAACTTTCCGCGTCCGTGTAGTACTTCCGTATTTACTCGTGGACCCATGTGTACACGAACATAAACTATCAAGTGCATGTATTAGATTAAGTGTATGTGTTAGACAAATAATTGTAGTCCGCGTCACACCGTCGCCGCCCTCCTAAGATGAAATCAGGCGAGTTTCTTTGACTTCCCTCTCATCTCTGGCCCTCGCCCTCCTACGCCTATACCCTTCAGCTCCTTTTAGCACATCGCAAGGCTAACGGCGACACGTGCCGTAAGCCGTATATGCCGTAGCCGTTTCCGTTGTAAACGGCTACGGCATTTATGGCTCGTCAAATAGCTATATTGTACAATTTGAAAATTACAATCAAAACGAATATATTATGACTTATCTTTAACTACGCAGTAAGCGCGTTGGTAGTACTCGTATTTTAGATTTTATTTTTTTATTAGGTACACACTTATTTTTTTTTTACTTTAGTGCCATAGTCTAGTTTTCTTTATGATTTTTTACCAGCTTACGATATATGATAAGAGATTACCTAGTAGCATATGTTTTGTCAACATTGTGCACAAATATTTCGCACAATTTTTTCTTTAAAGTCGGTCCGCAATTGGTAAAGAAATCCTTTAAAGTAGTATAGACAGTCGAATAAAGAAACTCCTTTTTGTGAAGTCACTTAAAGGTAATAATCAGAGATATCTGTAGACTTACTAATCAAAACATTGAGCCGCTGTCAATACCCATCGTCTGCCAACCAACGCCCCGCCACACCAGTGTTTGTCATGCAACCTGCAATTATTTCTTTATTATTAATTAGACACAAAAAACATCCAAGGAATAAATCTTGAAAGTTTAATATTTTAATGTAAATGTGGGGAATTTAGCATTTTTTTCACGTGAAAGCGATCCATGAAGCCCGGCTGCGCGCACGAAAGAGCATGTCTAAGGCGCAGCGCAGACGACACACTTTTTGTGCGGTCGAGTCTGTAGCGCTCAAAAAGTCTGCATGGCACGCAAAAAGTCGGTCGCGGATTTTTCACAGACTCAACGCACACGACGCACATCTTCGATCATTCTGTCGGCAGGGCTGTAGGGACGTAGACGCTATGGAAATCGTGCAGAGATCGCGAAGTATTATTTTGTACATGAAGTACAGAGAAAAAAGAAGAAAAAGAAAATTTCGGGTACATCCTTTGCCGACTAAAGTGTGCGCCGTCTGCGTTAGCGCGCGTTGAAACAAACGTTCAATTTTTTTCACACACTTTTTGTGCGGAGCGGCGCGGCGCGGCGCGGTGCGTTCTGTCCGTATCAGGATTTTATGTGCGCCGAACTTTTTGCGCGTTGTGTGCGTTACTGCATATAATTGCATAGGTTCTATTTTCACAGACTAAAAAGTGCGTCACGGATAGTTTGTCGTCTGCGCTGCGCCTTATTGTCACGTTCCGCGTGCAAGCGATAGGAAGGCACGAGCTCAAGCATTTGGCTTGTGAGCTGGTGTGTTCTTGTGACGTTATCACGTAAAATTACCATCCGTAAACTATTATTTAAATACTAGATATTTCACCCGCCTAAAATCACTCTGCCTAAAATCACGCCTAAAATCACGCCTAAAATCACGCCGGAAATCACGCCTAAAATCACGCCTGAAATCACGCCTAAAATCTCACAAGAACTGTTCATTTTTTCGGTATAAGAGTAACAGTTAGATAGGTAAGTGCCATGCTGCATTGCAATTGAATTGGACCTGCGGGACTGGGGAGGTGCTACAGGTACCGGTCTAGAATATGATACCGCAGCTCTGCTGTCACGTTTCGTGAGGCTATTGAATATCGGTTGGCCCATAGGAGGAAAAGAGGGTTTGTAAACGGCAATTAACTCGATTTATTTCAGGCAAAGTAAGTTTCGTTCGTCGTAGAAAATATCGTATATACAACATAGCTCTTTCATTATACTATAAACAGGCTGCGAGTTCAGTCTGCCTACCGGTACCGACAAAAGGTGAACTGGTCGGTACAGGAAACGTTGCAATGTTATCGGTATCGTACCGGTAATACGACAATGTTATCGAGAACATAGCAATGTTAACGATAACATTGCAATATTACCGGTACCGACCCGTACAGGTTGTGTCGGTACCGGTAACATAGTTCTCTATGTAAGCACCCTTACACCACGGTGTGTAGATTTTAGGCTTTTAGCAGAGTAAACAACGAAGAGTAGGCCATATACGGCATTTTACTGTAACCAATAG